>CAAKHC010013572.1:0-10406 GCA_901007825.1 Macroramphosus scolopax
ACCTGACTTTACTGCACTTGTTCAAACACAGACTGGATTTCTCTCCGTGAACAAGAAAAAGAACTGAAAACAGCAAATGAGGTAATTAAACTACAAATAAAAGAGCAATGGCACTTTCTATTTTCAAAGATTAATTTGATTCTGCAAAAACATGCTGAATGTGAAAATCATTTTTGTGAAGTTTGATGAAATAGTAATGTAATGTTTGGCTCTTACCAGTAGCAGCTAATCAAAACATGCAATTTACTGCTTTTTATAAAGAGATCAAATAATATTGAGCAAAATTGAGTTCAGTCTTTTGGTCCGGACCCAGCCCTGCTCTAGACGGAAGTGTTTGTTTCTAATCGTGATATAAATAAATCCAGAATATTTAAGGTTCTGGTTCCATTTCCAGGTCACAAAGAGAAACCTGGTCTGCATAATTTGGGTTTGAGGATTAAAGATTCTCGCAGCTTTCTTCCTTCACATGCAGAAGACTTTTACTTTATTATACACTTGTTCTCTGTGTGTGTGTGTGTGTGTGTGTGTGTGTGTGTGTGTGTGTGTGTGTGTGTGTGTGTGTGTGTGTGTGTGTGTGTGTGTGTGTGTGTGTGTGTGTGTGTGTGTGCAGCGTTAGGATGACACGCAGGATTTATCAATGCATACATGCACATGGTTGTACTACTTACACAGCAGACAGAGTCCCTGACCCCGGGGCGTCCATCAGCTGACCTCTGACCCCCTCTCCGCAGATGAGGAAGTGGGTATGATTCCTCTCTGCACAACCACAGTGAGCACAGCTCTTTGTGAAGGAGTAGTATGCGTGAAGTGAAGTGTTTATCTTCTGCTGTGGCCTCAGTCAGGCCAGGTCGGACTGGTTCCCAGCGCTGTTTGGAGAGGCCTAGAACAACAAAAGGGCTGAAAGCTCTGGGTTTTTAGGGTTTGGTTGGAGGGCGGGAAGCCTGGGTGACGACGAGCAGCGAGCGGCAAGATCTAGCCGGAGTTGTGTGAGGGCTGTCAGACCTGAGGGAAACTCGAAGGGAACAGAGTGAACAGGGAAGGGGAGGGAATCAGCTGCTGCCGTGAACATGTCTGACGCTGACACTCCCGCTGGTCTAGACTTGGACTTTGATCTCTTGTAAAAAGGTAAAAGCCCTTTTATAACAGCGGAAATGTGATCCGCAGGAAATGAGGGATTACTTGTTGACTTTCTCCCTCCCTCCCTCCCTCCCTTTCTGTCCACTCGTCCACTCTCCCTCCCTGCAGGGCTTCCCAGGTGTGCGGATCGCTGCCGGGCAGAGGGACGATGAGCCGGCACCTGGAGAGGAGAGAGCAGTTAAAGAGATTGTCTCTGGACACCGGCCTGCTGGTAAGTGCTCCAGCTCTTCCTCTTTCATTCTCCCACGCCTGGACCAGGAGTTATGTAGAACAGAAACGTTTCTGGGACGTTTCTGGAGAACCAACAGGTTCTTTGTGGTGCTGCTGTTTGTAAGATGTTCTACAGGTGGCACTCTTGTCTCTCCATACGTGTCGACTCGCCGTTCATGCTAATTGTTTGCTATCTGTTGCTTATTTAATCATCCCGGGAATGATCCATCCCTTCCTGTGTTTACAACAAACCCTTCCCCAGGAAAGATCCACTTATGTCGAATATCTTTAGACCTCATGAGCTCAGATGCATGGAGATCGGACACACACACACATGTCAAGTGGACGAGGGCAAACAGCCTCCCGTGGGTTCCTGCGTGATTGACAGGCTTATCACTTTGCTGCTCGGCAGTTCACAGGAGTGGAAAACTTGTTGTGGCCGAGGGGTTGACGGGAGGTGAATATACTTGCGAGTGTGCGTGTGGAATGTCAAGTGCAGCCGTGTTGCTGTGTTGTGGCTGCGAGGCAGTGAAGAAGAAGAAGAAGAAGCCACGCCCCCCCAACACAGTATCGCATGGTCACTGCGCAGGAAGTCATAAATCAAGAGTCTTGAAGAAGCTGCAACATCGTCTGACCTTCAGTCAGTCACCTCTGCAGCCTGCGAACACGGAGACGTAGTCAAAGATTAATTAGAAGCAGCTAATAAGGAACGAACCCGGAGGTTGTTCAAGCGGTGCGAGAGAGTCGAACGAAGCTTGTCAATCAAACGCAAGACATGAGAGTGAATCTAGAAGCAGCCCCCCCCCTCCCCACCTCCTGCACAGATTCATAAAACATTAGCAACCTCCCGTCACTCCACAATCACTTATGCATGTTTTCTTTTCCTTCCAACCGCCGTCGTATAAGATAGATTGCAGGAATCGCAGGAAGTCGTTTGGGATCCGAGGTGACCTGATTTTTCCTGTGAGAAAGAAACTGGGTCATATTTGTGATACGGGTTTATGATTCAACACGCTCACATTTGTCCACTCAACTATCCATGCGTGACTTTTTTCACCCTTTTTTTTCTTCCCTTCTTTTTTTCCTCCCCTCATTTAGCCCCCCCCCCTCTCTCTCTCTCTCTCTCTCTCTCTGTCTTCCCCCCCTCTCCTAATGATTTGCCGTGAGTCGCAGCAGCGGTAGCATAAGGTTGTTTTAATAGTGGGACATGAGGAGGCCCCGAGCGCTCTTGGTCCGGGTCCAGCGTCGATCTGGTGGCGCTGTGCTGATTTCACTCATCGGGCACTTTAAAGTTAAATTAATATATCTGCTCATTAAGCACATGCTCAGTTCATGCAGGGTCGCAGAGCAGCGTTTGAACTCCTGGCTGACGTCATGAATCTGAGGCCCCCCGGTGATTAAATTTGTCTCTAAACTCAAACTGGGGTCTTTATCTTTCCAGCTCTGATGGGGGACGTGATGTCTCTCGCCCTCGTGGCCCTGCTGGCGCTGCCACAGATAAACCCACTAAGTCCTGTAAACAGTCGTTTTCCTGTGAGGATATGAGCCGCAGATACATTTATTTTTTCAGGCATCTGAGAAAACACAAGAGGCGGTTTCTGACATTCCGTCAGACGACAGGCATGAGCTCTTTTTTTTTTGATGTTGTGGTTTTCCCTGCGGTGTCATCTGCGAACCAGTTTTCTGGTGATGGCGACGTCTGCTAACAATGCTCTCGCATCGGCTGCGTGACCTGGAAGTGCTCCGTCAGTCTCGCGGCGAGGTCGCCGCCCCTCGCGTGGAGCCCCGAACGCCCTGCAGAGAGCTGCTGGCCTCGTTTCGGTGCCTTCACACGTTTTAACTCGCCGTGTTTCATCGCGTGTTAAAGGACGAGGACTCTCCACAGGGGGAACTATGACATATTTCCACTTCACACAAGCACACAAAGACAAAATACCACATGTCAGCTGAGGACCAGGTGAAATATTTATCTGCTCTTCTTTGGATGGATTACACGGCCTCGCACCATCCGACGCCGCCATCAATCGTCTATTTGGCAAATATAGAGCTTGAATGTCGGCCCGGACGACCACCTCACACATGTATAATGCATCGAGCCGGCATATGTTTCCTCAACGCACGCAGGCGACGTTAAAGGGAGTTTTCCTGGATGTGTTTGCTTCAAGCTGCTCGGAGCTCCGGGCGTTATTCCAGTAAGTTATTGTCTTTGTGCATGTTCATGTTCTCTTTCGTGAGCGCACCTTTAGCCGTGTTAGTCTCTCCTCTCATAAGTCCGGACGGTCTAATCCGGATCAGGTTATGCAGCCCAGCAGTGATGGAGTAACTGGGGCACCGTTTGCGTTACATAACCGCAGTGTTGCTGGGTTGATTCTGCGCTTCTATTTATTTTTATCATTTGACGCCCGCCCGCCCGCGGTCGAGATCCTCTTCGTCATGCAGGGACGTGCACGGTGAGCCCCGAAGGCCGCGGAGGGTCTGTGAGCTGCTGCCAGTGAGCTTTAACTAGGTCACCATGAAATCTCTGCCGAGGGTCCAGCCGACACAGAAGAGGCTTAATTCAGCTAAAAGTTCCGCGCGGCGGGAAAAACTCTCCAAAAACACAACTTTAGACTTTCAGATGAGGAAGACGGTGGTGCCACTATTTTAGACGCTGCAGAAGATGAAGATCAAAGCAGTGGCATCCTTTAATTTTCTACTGCTATGTGCAATGTGCAATTCAAAGCCTGCGCTAACGTTATGCTATACGATTGAATTGGTGCAGAGGTGCTAACACTCGTAGCGTAGCGTAGCCACTTAGCAAACTAATCTTTGCATTCTATTTCAAGCCCTCCCACGATCCCGCTGCACGTGCTGCACACTCACCTGCGCCCAGGTGTGTGTGCAGCACGTGCGGCGGTTTGTTTGGGGTGGCATCCCGCCCGATCCTCATTCCTCCGTGCAGAGAAAAGAGCGGTTCACGCGTTCATCTTGACCTATAAACTGCTGTCGGCGCTGAGTAAATAACACAAACCTCCCATATTTAATCCTGAAACCGGTCCGACACAAACTCTCGCTGGCTTCCAACCTGATCGCAGAGTAAATCGTGTCCCTTCATGCACCATATTGGGAACGAATCATAGCACAAAAATGCACTTCTACCGATCTTCCTCATGTCCTAAATATCTCCACTCCAGGCACGGTTGTGTACTTTCGGTGTCCTCATTAACACCCTGTTCCTGCCGACGGCCATCGTGTGTGCAGCAGTGCAATCACACATAATTGATAAGGAGAAAAAAAACAACAAATTGAAACCACTCTGCAGGGGGGGGTTGATAATCAAGCTCCCCATATTACTGATTAAACGCCGGCTGCATAGTTGCGAGTTGTGTTTAAAGCCCAGCATGTGGTTGTGCTTTCCTGTTTATCTCCAAAGTATTTGGTTTTAGCTAAATCCCTCCGGCTTTTGTCGAGCCTCCTATAAAGTCCGTTTACGTGCTGATTCACCGCCGCAAGCTGCAACTTGTTTGGTCGGCTCATTCCGCGCCGGGCGAAAAGTGAGACGGTAAAACTCTCCCAGACAAATTAGTTTGGTTTATGCTAAATTTAAGTGCGAGTGAATCACACGGCGAGGCCGTGGTTCCCCCCCCTACAGCTGGTCGTTAGCCCGGGCGGGGGGGGCTCTGCAGCCGGATGGGAAGGACCGCTCGCTGTAATCTGATTGGCTGAGAGGTTTGATATCATTACCGGGCAGCTCAAACTAATTGGGAGTAATTATACAGTAGAAATCCATCGACATGGGCCCCGTTCTCACGCCATGTGCGGTGCAGGACGCTCGGTGCTCGGTGCGTCTGCTTGATTCCCGTGCAACGTCTGAGGCTGATTGGACGATTTGGGTGGGAGCCAGTCACAAAGCCCCCCCCCTCCTCCTCCTCCTCCTCTCTCCCTCTTCTTCAACTTGAGAGTTTAAACCAAGCTCCTCCAGCTGGGTCTGCGGCGGCTCCCTCCGTGTACAGGTGACATACCGCACATACCTGGCCGCACCGCGTGGGTAGCCACGGGGCCGCAGGGTGTGGGAACCCGGCAAACCCTGGGACGCTCGCTGACTTCTTAAGGAGCAGAGGAGGTGGCGTTTCTTCCCCCCTCATGTCTCCTTCTCTCTCACAACTCTTCCCCCTGCGTCCAACCGCCGGCTGCGGACGAGGCTCGGCTTGTAAAAAGAGTTTAATGATTGTCGAGGCTGTTTGGACATGAGACACTGTTTCCAACCTCAGAGTAACAAGACCTGCAGTGTTCTTAACGGAGCAATTATCCAATATTTTTTTGGGATCATGTGCTGCGCGGTGAATAAAAAACAAGCTTCTGATGATATGAAACGACGGCGTCCTTCTTTAACCCGTGTCAAAGAAGTCGCGTACATCTTGCTGCTCGTAGCTCGAGGACGCTCCGATAAATCAGCCCGGAGAATCAGAGCGTCTGGGTCGGTTCCAATTTGATTGAGGAGGCGTTTTACTTTGTAGTGAGAAGGACACTGGGTTTGGACTCAGCCAGGGCCCCGTGCCAACTCTTATAATTGGACGTCCAATTTTTCCCCCTCATCGAATGAGACGATCCTTTGTGCCCTCCGAGCTGACGAGCCGGTAACGGACTCTCGTCTCCCAACGATGGAGATCAAAGCGGTAATGGGGGGGTGGGGGGGCCGCGTGCGAACCCAAGTCACATCCGTCCCGTTTTGCCCCAAACATCAGCGGTCGCCCCGCTCCCCATCCACCGTGTGGTTTCCCCCTCGAAGAATCTGGAGCCGGGGTACACAAAGGCCTTTTTAAACCGAAGTCTGCAGGGAACCGGGAGAATGAACCCTCTATGTGCCAAACGTTGAATCTCCCCGCTGGACCGAACACTCGGAGACACGCAGCGAGTCCTCAGTTCTACTGGAGATAATCGTCCGACTGTTGAGGAGCTACCTCAGAAGGAGGTTGATGATTAAAGGCTTTGATTGTGCTGCTTATATCCTCGAGGTCCGATCCCGTCACACTCCAACCTGTGATCAGCTCGTCTCAGCTCATGTTTGTGTAAAACCGTTCCTGGGTTTCCGTTGTTGAAGTCCATCTGAGGCCAAACCCCGAAGACAGCGAGAGCTTATCTCGGGGTGTTAACCCCACCCGGGTGTTAACCCCGCCCGCCTGGCACGGACCCTCCGTCTCCAGGGATGTTTGTTTATCATATGCAGATGAGACCCCGTCTTTGTGTCCGGCTCTGCCACCGCGGGTTTCGGGGTAGAACGAGGCAAAAGTGGCAGAGGGTAGCTAACAGGATTGGATGTGCAGATTAAGTGCCCAGTGCAGAGAGGCAGATAGGGGGGGGGGGGGGGGGGGGGGATGCATCTGTCTGCAAATCCTCATATTGCAGTTGAGGCCTCTTTCCACGGCCTCCTGGCAGACCGGATGTTGGTAAGCGCGTCCTGTGGCCGCCCTGTGATCACATCCTCCTCGTCAAGGGGCGGAGCCAAACCCTCAGCTGGGATCTGAGGGAGCTCTTCCATGTTTGGTTTTAGCTCAGTGTTTTACTTAAAGGATGATCTGATTCCTCTCATCTGTCCAGACAGACAGAACTCATGTTTGTGGTCCTGATCTCAAGGTCCGAACCCGACCCTGCGACTCCGTCCGTCGGTGGTCTGGGACTCGCCGTCAAATCACTTCCTGCTAACTTCAGGCAAATATTTCCGAGTTTCCGCTGCTAGCTCCGACCCCACTGAGTAAATACCACTAAACATTTCGTCCACGGCCCCACATAAGTGCTCTCCTTGTTTGTTTTGGAGCGTGTTGATGATTAACGACCGGGCGTGTGTGTGTGTGTGTGTGTGTGAGCTCCACTACATGCAAATAAGTGTGTGTGTGTGTGTCAGTGTGGGAGGGCCGCAGAGTCATGCCTGAGCGGGACTCGTTATGGGGGCCAAATCAATGGCTTCCATGGAGGTTCTACCGGTCGGGCTTGCAGGGCGAGTTCCTGCCAGGTGTTCGTGCGGAGGCGTGGCACTTCCTCGCACCTGGTGGCCTCTTTCTTTTTAAAGGGTTAGGGGTTAAAACTAAAAGGGTTGTGGGGGAGGGGGGGTCGGACGATATCCGGGACATTCCTACATACCACGAGGGAACGTCACTGCCTTCTAATTAGCAAATACTTTCTAATCTGATAGATTATTTAGCGGTTGTAGTCCTGCAGCTAAGCTAATGAAGCTAATTGACATACTTCTCACTGTTGGTCGCCTCTTCGTCAGTGAAGCAGCGGTTGCACAACGCCTATAGAGGGAAGGTTTTAATGAAAACCATTAGTCACCTGCAGGGGCGATGACTTTACACCTGCGATACTTTCGCCGGCTTCACAGGGCCTCGCCGACATGACGTGTCTGATGTCATAAATTCCTCAGCGGGGCCTCGCCCGGGCGCCTGCGGACGGATGGGTTTGTAATCTCGGTGCGAGCAGAGAGCACCACCTGCCATTCGGCTCCCATCAATCAGGAGCCGCGGCCGCAGGTCACAAACCAACCCTGGGACGGATTATGTAGGTCAGTGGAGCTCAGTCCAATCTTGTCACAATATTTATAGTCGCTGCCGGGCCAAATGTAAAACTGTATGCGACTCAAGGGGAGTGGGGGGGGGAGGGGGGGGGGCTGTCTCTCTGCTCAGGTAGAATCAGAGATGAAGTACTGAAGAATGTTCCCTTGAGAGTCTCTGTTGCATCTTGTCGATAAGATTTCAAGTGATTGTTGAACCCTGGAAGCACTCGAAGGTGTCAGAGAGGCGTCAACAAACGATGCAGCCACGGCTCAAGAAGGAGACTGGTCGTCTTTACTGGTTGTCGAAGTGTCCTTGAGCAAGACAACAAACCCTTTACGGCTCCTGATGAGTCATGACATCGTGCAGGCTGCTTGACCCAGACGGAGTCAGTGAGTCAACACAACCTGCAGTCTGAAGGGTCAAAGTACAGAGATTGTATCACGTATATTTGATCACTGTGATTATCGAATCAGTGCCGGAGCTGTCAAACTGCGGCGCCGCGCTGCGGATGAGACGCAGGGAAACACTCCTGTTTGATGTTGCCGTCGCTCTGTCAGTCGGCACATGCACGCGTTTTGTTCTGTCTTTTCCTTGCCAAGTTATTCGCCTCAGATCTCCCCGAGCGGCGGCGGCTGCAGTCGTAGGAGCAGCAGCCAGTAGAGAAGCTGCAGGAGTAGAGAGCAGCCAACCAGGACTCAGAGACAGACATGTGTTAATGTTTTATGTCTCATGCACAGATATCAGCTGCACACGTCTCACACTTCCTCCTGTGCAACAAACCACAGGTGATTTAATCCGACTGGACTCGCCGGTTAAAAATTGAGAAGAGCTGAGGCGGCCTCGCCGAGCAGAGACGAGGCTGCACGGCTGCGTGCTGCATCGTCATTCCGACTCACATATGCTGCCGAATGCAAACGCACACATGCACGCAGCGGCAGGCAGCAGCTGAGGCTCAACTAGGGCAGAAGTGGCGAGCGAAGCGTGAAGAAGAGGAAGGCGAGCAGAGGAGAAAAGAGCAAGCCGGGAGAGAGGATGAGCCAGTTGGGGGACCGCGGCGTTGTGTCGGTCTGCGGTCGGATCCGGAACATTCCCCTGCTGGAGCTGCTGGCGGTGAGTCCACACGGTCCCTCCATCCAACGCTGGAGGTATCTGGGGCAGGAGGCAGGCTGTCTGGAGCTGGAAGTAGGTCTGACTGCGGGATGCTCGGGCTGCCCTGCAGTCAGCCCAACTCCACAACCACCTAGACAGGAGACAGGAATCGCCCTGGGTTAGGGGTGCACAGCGGGGGGGGGAGGGTTGTGGGGAAGAGGTGCATGCAAGTTTGTATTTGTGCATGTGGTTGCACACACACATTGCTGAGTTTACTTTTCAGTGGTTGCATGTTTAAATCGATATTCTCCCCCCATGCATCAGCTCAGCTCTTCGGGACGGTTTGTGTCTTCGCTCCTCGAGTGTTCTGGATTAGCCTCCGACTGCGTGTGGCCGTGTTCCATATGTAGGTCACTAGCCGACAAGCTGTGACTACCACTAATTACATGCGAGACTCCGGCTTGTTTCCCATTTTTCCCGACTGTATCTCCTGAAGGTTGGATGCAGAGGACCTGCCTGCCATCTGTACACGTTCTCCCAGAGTGTGTGTGTGTGTGTGTGTGTGTGTGTGTGTGTGGGGAGATGGATTGTGACATTTGACAGTTTATTAGTGAACTGCCGTGTTGGATGTTTGTGTGTTTGGGAAGGCAAAGCTTCGAATGTGTAGCAACAGATCTAAAAATAGAGTCGGTTCCTGACTTGAGATGTTTCAAAGGTCTTTTTTCTTAAGAGAAAATGTTAATTAAGGGACGATCTCCATCTTTTCTCCTCTTTATCTTCCATTAAATAAGTGTACTGCCGTCCCTCGCTTGCTCTGCAGCCGACATTTCTCACTAGACAAACTTTTGAGCGTCTTACACCTCCGACTCTCGTAGACGAAGAGGAACCCCGAGTGTCGACTGGCAGGACTCATGAGCCTCTGAAGGAAAATGGACCATGAAACAAACACACAGCAGCGTCCATCTGTAGACGTCGCAGCAGAAGATGAGTGAGAGATCCCGGGACCCGTGACGAGGTATTCGACGCGCCGAGGGGATGCGAGCCGGCTCCCGAACCCCTCGAAGGGTTGTAACTCTTAGGGAACCTCCGCCGTGTCTGCAGCGCCGGAGCCAAAAGGTGTTTTGTGGAAACCCGGGGATGCTGACGCTCCGTCACTGCTTGGACTCAATTACGCAGACAAATGTCTCCAGCGAGCTCGAAGACTCCACATATTCTTCATCTAATTACATTAACAGAAGCTGGATGGTGACTAATGGCTCATGAAGACGGAGTCGGGGGGAACAAACGGCGAGGAGCTGGAGAGACCCGCGATGCATGATTGCCTTTTTCCATCCTATTTCAGTCCTTCGCTGCTCCTTGTGCCCAGATTGCTCCCCGTGCTCCGTTTAGAAATCCCCCCCCCCCCCCCCCCCCCCCCCACCCCCATCCCCCCCCTCCGCC
>CAAKHC010013575.1:8701-35537 GCA_901007825.1 Macroramphosus scolopax
GATTTTCAATTTGTAATTTATTGTTTATTTTTTTATTGCATCAACTGGCAGCTTCACTGCATCTGTTGTCATTGACATAAGGCAGAGAAAGAGATCAATAAGGAAGAGATAGAGCTTCACGTAGCTTCATTTAGACCAGAGTGGAGCTGACTAGTTGAATATTGGTAAATATAGTGAATAAAAAAGATTCTGACGACAAACTCTAGTTGAGTAAAAAGTAGAAGAACAGCTTATGAAAGCAACATAAATAGTACTTGTTCCTTAACAAAACTTGCACTGCTTTACACCCACTATCTTTCCCCCGAAACCAGTGAAGAAACTGCACCTGTCGTGTAGTAGGACAAGTAAACTGATCTTCATGTGTAAAATGACTTGTATGTCTGGTTAGAGTCGCAGCTTTGGTTCTTGATCTAGAAGCTGAAGTAATCTGCAGACAAACTAAAGAGAGGTTTGTTATGGTTAGAGAGGTTTTTCTTTCACAGGACTGGGGCTTGTGAGCATGAGAAAGGTCAAGGATGGAGATCCTTCCAGTTCACCTTTGACTGCTGTGATACATTCATCTTTCCTCACACTACCACCCAGACCCCACACTACTACACATCTTCCCCTTCGGGCTGTCATAACACCACGTTATTGTGAAGAAAATATTCAGTTGGGCTTCCAATGCATTGTTATAAATATTGGTGTTGACTTCAGATACACTTTATATGTGCTATAATATATGCATACATATGAAGCTGATGTAACACCATTAGTTTCTGGAGAGCTTTGAATTCTGTGCAGTCCAGATATCACAAATTCAAGCTTCCCATAATGACCAGAAGGTGGCAGCTTTACACTGTGTTATAGATGGGAGGGAAAGAGTGGGAAGAAGCTCTGGTTCATGACTCAATTTAAGCAGAACGCTGGAAATAATCAAAGGAGACAATAAAAAAAAGCACAAATTAAAATAATTTGATGTGTTTAATTCATGAAAAGGTTTGAGCAAACATTATATTGCATGAACAATTTCAAACTTGCCTCAATGTGAATGTCTTCTGATGACTGTGAGGAGGACAGATTGAACACAAAGCAGAGATCTTGCACTTCTTACTACCTTCATATACTGTGCATATGGAATATTTCTCTTTACATACACACTTCTCTTTATTGATATTTATAATTCACAAACTGTTTGTATTAAATTTCATCTTTTTTTTTGCCCTCATACTTTTCTTGTTTGAAGTGATACACTTACATTAACGTCCCCAGACGATGTCAGCCGCGACCTAAAAGAATCACAAGCTGTGAATACAGACATAAAGCATGTAATGACAAGGCAGCCGTGCAGGACACGACCACACAGCAACACACAAGCAAAAAGATCAGTCAATCTGAACAATTAGTAAGATATCAGACAACATGTCAAACACCTTAAACATCACAGCAAGACACAGGAGAGGAACATAAGATTATACATTTATTGATGTCTTTAAGCTAATAACTTCATTAATTAAGCATCTCGGGACTCGAATTGAAAAACTGGATTGAATAAATACTTTCTACCTACTGCACTGTGTCGATGTATATGCAGTTGATCCCATGTTTACAAATTGTCTCCAGTCAATGCAGAATCTTACAAATATATAACACAAATCTGTTGAGTTTTCCTGATTCATTAAGGTGTATTTTCTTAGAATTATTAACATTCAGTCTATCAGCTGCCAAAACACATCTGGCTCGACACAACAGCTTATAGTGTTATTAAAAATACTGTTTTAGATACGAACAGTTGAAGACAATTTCGCTTTAACCGCAGAGTAATTAGTCACATTGAGTTTAGAAGCAAATCAGCAGCCTGAACTAAACTGCTTCAATCTACAAAAAACACCAGATCGTCTGCATACATTTGAGTGTTGGAATTTGGACAATGGTTTGCAGATCATTAACGTTCAGTGTAAGAAAAAGCAGCCCCAGTATGGATCCCTGGGTCAACCCTGACTAACTATAGCCAGGAGCAGTCTTAGTTGACTAATGAAAGGATGCATTGGAAAATAATTCCAGCTATATGTTTCAGGGCAGTATTGGACACCAAAGGTAGGGTGCTAAGGGCCCTTAAGTTTCAGATAGAGATGTACAATCTCTACTTTTTGGTGTTAGAGAAACAACGTATAAATGTTCAGGGACATCTATGACATATTGACATTTGTATTTTCTGTTTGAATATCGTGGGAAATCTCTGCCTAATGCGACGGTGTCAAAACGCAGCGATCCGTCATCTGAGCATAATGAACATTCATTAAACTTGTGATGAGAAGTTGTCTTCATCTTCAAACACACGTACCCAGTTTACAGCCGGTATATGAGACTCGCCGAAGGCTGATGGTATCAACACACAGGTCAGAGGTCACCAAACGTCATTAGGGAATCACGAGGACCAAGAATACCCGTATTCAGATTCCCGAGTGATGTGGTCAGTATGACTGGATGACTGACCCTCAGTAATTGTGACAGAAACACCTCATTATACCAGCTACAGTTGATTCTGATAGCGACAGCGGCATGCCTCAAATGATTAGTGTATGCTACAGTGCCCTGTGATCTTGTCCTTTACATAATGTTCCAATCAAACTGGCCATGGGGCTCTGTTGATGGTAACTGGTCCATGCTAAGATCTCTATGCTCTGCTGGCCTCTGGCTTGTGTCCAAACTTGCTAACACAGCTTCTGTGTTGTCCTCCTGGAGACCCTCGGACCTCCCACCACATGGAGCTTTTATTATAATATCCCATCATCCAAACACAGATGGCTGATTTCTGCTGTATTGGCAACACTTGAACAATGAGTAGCAAGTCAGAAATTAAATTGATTAATGTGACGTGACACTGACCTCTGTGCTTCTAAAACATCAACTACATCTCCAACTCCTGTCTTCTTTCAAAGTGGCTGGTTACAACTGTGCCAAAACCAAAGGGATCCAGTGAATGCCAGCTTACAGTGAGCAGCGACTGCTGCTTCAGCAACACAAAGAAGTTACCTCTCATTTCCTCTTCCAGTATTGGTGGGTTTACGAAAGCAGTTCTCAGCGCCCCTCTCAGCTCAACTCCGCCCAAGACTCTCAAACTCTGACTGAACTTTCTTCAGTAGAGCCTGTGCGTCACTTATCCACGAACCTGTCTTGGACTAACCACAGGACTGCTCAGCTGCCTCTGAAACACGGACAATGGGTTGGCATGAGCAAGGATTGCTCGTCTGTGCGAGTTTTCTCGGGTTTGTGGCGTCCGTGCAGAGCATAACCCGAGGAGAGCTTTTCCCTTTCGGACCAAGCGCAAGAGACCAGTCACTGGAACCGGGGAATGACCAGACGCACCGTTTTCAGCTGGAGAAGCCACTGCTGTTTTACGATGGCACATTCAACAGCATATTTGTAAGTTAATTTACAAAGTTTTACACTTATGAGCCATGGTCACTTCTTTTTTCTTCATTACAAACGCGTGCTACTGGTTTGGATGGACTGACCATCGATCTTGCGCAATTGCGCATACCAAACCAGGATAGTCAAACACGACATGGGGTCAGTTTTTTAAACCTTTAGCAATGTATGGACGTTGCAAAATATATTTGGTGCAGAGTATGACTCCCACTCTCCCGGGGTAGTTGTAAATATTGATTTACTTATCAGAAAGACTGCATTGGATCTTGTGGAATGCATGTCCACACATTCTTACAGCTTCCCCTGAGGTCGTTTTTTTTTCTGTTCACCAAAAGACCAAAGACTTGGAAAGGTTCATTATAAGATGATATCCTCTTATATGGAAATAATGGGATACAGTGTTTATGTATGTCAATTACACATCTGTCAAATACAGTCACAGGTTAAAGCGACTGGATGTGACCAATATTTTTCCTATAAACTTTCCTAAAGTATGTTATTATTTGTTGTTACCATTTGGAGCATTTAATTACTTGAAAAGGGCAACGGTTCTAGGAAAGAAGCACCATTGTGAGGGGGAGACAAACAGCCCTTTATTCCCAGTCGTTGACCTTTTCAAAGAAAAAGTGCTGCTTCTTTGTTTTAATTGTGATGCGTGTGTATATGTGTGTGTATATGCTATCAGAGAGTCATTATGAACGGCATATATTTCCCCTTGAGAAGCAGGAACTCAGCGTTTACCAAAAAGCTTGGTTTTATATTAAAAAGATCCTAAATTTAGATATCCCCTGAGGTCACCTACATGGTCATGAGATGAATTTTTTATCTAATCAGTGAATTCTAACTCATTTATGAAACAGTAGCGTGACAGATCAAAGTAGCAGATGTATTTGAGGACATGTGAGGAGGCAGAAAGCCCCCGTGTAATACTGGAGCCTGAAGATGTGTGTAAATATTTAATTCCTTATCATAACAAACAATCTAAGGGGTTTTCCCCACAGATGACTAATTCCAAATTATACCTTCATCAGCCGCCACAAATATTTGTCAAGTCAAGATTTCTCATCTGAGAGACCGTCTCCTCAGAACCGTCTGTGCCCCGTAGGGGAAGAGTCATGCATTTCACACCAGAAGAGTTGATGGATGTGTTTCTGTAACCATTAGGCGGTTTTATCGTCTCGACAGGAGAGTGATTCACATTGCATGGAGCCCCGGTTTGTTTAGCTGATCACTAACTCTGCACCACGTTAGCATCAATGATCATTCTCCCAGCTCTATCTTCCAGTTGGTCAGGACGTGTCTGTAATGAACATTATTGTGAAATCTTTGAGCTCTCCGGGGCTGCTTGTCAAGGGCAAGGACAGGAAACACTGCTCTTGTTTTCCCTTGCTCAGGAAGTGGAGGAGCCCCATGTGCCGAGTGTGTGTGAGTGTTTTTGCCAGGAGCCCAGTTTTTTTTTTTATGTGCCTAGCATGTGTTCGCAGAAGGTGTTTAAACTGGCATCTTATTTGTTCATCAGCGCTCTTGTACGACGTAGCAGCTGACTTGAATCATTAGTCTAATGAGTTTGGAACAAAGATCACAGTGGATCAGACTGAACTGTGTTTGCCGCTGCTGTTAATCAGTTCTTCATGTGTTACTATCCTAGTTATTACCAACAAAGTCATCCATGGTTCCATTTTATCCCCGTTACTAACCTGGGCTGGTAATTTCAGATCAACACCAATGGTTTTGTTGCCACAGCAGAGCCAACAAGCGAGGCGACATATCTTGGCAAAATGCCGCCGCCATTCGGCATGATCGCAGCTCTGCAAGGAGACCTGGACACAAGTGATGGTGTGGGGAAAGTTTTCTTCCGTCAAGACAGCAGTCCAGATATTCTGCAGCGGGCAGCTCAGCACATAAACAGGGCCTTCCCGGAAGACGAAGAAGTCAATCCGACCCATGCTGTGGTGGTCACCTGGCTGGATGTTGCCACCAATGAACCTCAGAGCGGAGGACAAGGCGCTGATAAGAAGGTGAGCATCACATGGTTGTTCAGCTGATCTGAGGTGGAACTGTTCATTTACATCCTCTGCTGTTTCATCGCACAGAGAAACACCTTCCAGCTGGTTATTGCATCCCTGGAGACCTCCTCGTATGCTATTTTGCTGTATACCAGATTTGGGATCCAGTTTTCCAGCTCACCTGTAGAAGGCAGCAGTGCGATCCTGCATGCTGGTTTCAGTAAAGGGTTGGTCCGGAACTTCGTGTTTTACAGTCAGGGACCGTACTACCGCATCACCACTGATGACGAGTCCTCCATCGGGGCTTTAGCAGAGTAAGTCGACCAATGACTGTCAGCACTGGAACTCTAATTCCTGACCAGTGTTGCTGACCTTGTGTTTTTCCGCCGTCACAGGCAGACCAACTCTGGCCTCCATGGCGTATTTGTGTATGAGATCGGAACTTCTCCCTATTTTTCCAACGTGGCTCCCGGGGAGGTCACCGACCTGCCGACTGAGGCCACGCCACAGGGGGTCACTGACGGCTACGGGGGCGCCACTTTTGCAAGGAGGTCTGTGTATACTGATGGACAGCAAGTGGAGTACCCTCCTTATGAGACAGACGCGGGGCAGATCCAAGTCCACCAAGTTCAGTATCAGCCACTTCAACCTGTGAACCCAGAAGTGGTGGAGGTGGACGACACGGATATAAACGTAGACGGTGAGTCCACAGCAGAAAGGCTCAAACTGAGTAGTACCAGTACAAATCTCTTCTGTATACTGACATCCAATCGTCTCCCAGTCATGTTCTGACTCTGCTTATTATCCATGTTTCCAGTGTTCTCATACAATCTTGGGACGTGTGCAAACAACAGAAACAAGTGCTCCCAGTTTGCTGACTGCAAGGACCATTCCAGTGGGTACTGCTGCCACTGCAGGCCCGGCTTCTACGGCAATGGGATACAATGTGTGGCAGAGGGTGAGGTCCCGTTTCATTTAGATACAGCGTGTTGACATTATCACTGGCTTAGTGGACCGGAACACAAGTTGGTTTAATGAAGTGAAAAAGACGAGGGTGGTCTTTATGTTGCAATAAAATCCTCTGAAGTTCTTTATTGTTAAGTTATAGGTTATATTATATTGTAAATCCGTCTTGTAAAACTGAACTGTAGCTGATTTAAATGTCTGGCTTCACTTTAAAGCTAAAAAATGGCTTGTTTGGCTCACTGAAGCAGCTAAATGTAACTATAATTGTACATCTATATTTTTGATTGTAACATTTGCTTGAGCTTATTTTAGAATTTAGTATTATTATAGTAGGTGTTTCAAGTTAATATTAGTCTAATATAATTAGATCATTTTTTTATTGATCTAATATCATTAGCCACCCACTTTGAGCACCTGTGCATTAGTTTATATTTTCAGCTAATATCATTGATGAATATATTAGGATTATAACCTTATTTAATACAATGAGATAATATCACATGTTAATATATTGAGTATATATATATTGTATTATCTTCATCTCTGTAACTTGCCATTGATTGTTTTGCTTCGCTTTGCAGGAAAGCCTCAAAGGATGAACGGTAAAGTGCATGGAAGAGTGTACGTGGGCAGCTCTCCCTCTCCAGTGGAATTCACCGGCAACGACCTGCACTCGTACGTTGTGGTGAACGACGGCCGTTCGTACGTCGCCGTCAGTGACATCCCTGCCAGCCTTGGCCCCTCGCTGCAGCCGCTCTCAGCCATGGGTGGTGTGATCGGGTGGGCGTTTGCTCTGGAGCAGCCCGGCTTCAAGAACGGCTTCAGTGTTATTGGTGAGAGAAAAAGATTTAATCTGCTGTGACGAATCCCGTAATGTAACATCCACCAGCGTCTTACGCCTCATTTGGTTTTCAAAATAACAAACAAACGGGTATATTCAGAAAGGATGGATCATGGCTGTCACAGCTGCTGCAAGCAGTTTGTGATACAGCTGCAGCTTTACTCTGTCCAGCTGAATTCCCCTCACATTACCTCAGCTGAGACACAGGGGGGGTTCATCCAGGGCCGGGGTTTTACAGTTAACCTCTTCATCCCTGTCTTCTGCAGGGGGGGAGTTCACACGGCAGGCTGAGGTGACCTTTCTGCCAGGGAATGAGAAGCTGACCATCAGGCAGGAGTTCAAAGGCATCGATGAGCATGATCACCTGGTGGTGAGCAGCACCCTGGACGGCCGGGTCCCTGAGGTGCCTCGGGGCTCCACCGTGCAGATTGACCCCTACTCGGAGATCTACCAGTACAGCAACAACTGTAAGATTCAGCAGGAAACAGAGAACCACCTTAAAAAAAACTTGTTTTTCTCATCATAACATCCTCCTCACTCTGCTGATGTAATCATACTAAATTTTAAAACCTTAAAAATGTTTCTTATCTGTCTGTCCAACCTTTCAGTGATCACCTCATCCTCCACTCGGGACTACGTCGTGAGCTTGCCCGACGGCTCCACCGAGACCAAGACTTATCAGTGGCGACAGACCATCTCTTTCCAGAGTTGCCAACACGACGAGTCTTTAAGAGACATGAAACCCACCCAGATGCTCAGTGTGGACCAGGTCTTCGTCCTGTACGATGCCAATAATGACCTCATCCGATACGCCATGAGCAACAAGATCGGGGATATCAATGGTGAGGTCGAGGAAGATTATTCTTGGCCTCCTGTTTTGGCCTGAACACACTTCCTTCCTGGATCTCGACTCATAACATCCTGACTAAGACAGCATTGTTGTCTTGTGACCTAGTATGTATCATGAGACTGTGACGTACATAATGGTTAGTGCATCTTCTTTTCTTAGGAGGACAGCCCGAGGAGAACCCGTGTTTCACTGGGAGACACGGCTGTGACACGAACGCCGTCTGCAGAGCTGGAGAGGGCACCCAGTTCGCCTGCCAGTGTGCCACCGGCTTCAACGGTGACGGACGCACGTGTTACGGTATGAATGAAATTGTTTGTTTTATATTTGTATCTATTGTATTTTGTGGTAAACAAGTTGTAGAAGTTGCTTCATTCTCAGAATATACGTATTTTCTGCCTTCAGGCTAATCAAGCATAGTTTCCTCATGTGTTTAGAAACATCTCTTAATTCACACAGACTGTCTACAGCCTTCCTTCCTTCCTGGGGAACTGCCCAATTCCCCTACTGGGAATCTTGCCAATTAGCAGAAAGAGTCCCACATGGTAAAAAAAAAAAAAAAAAAAAAATCGTCCCATGCTCACAGACCAGGTTAACGTATCGAGCGTGGATCTCGTTCCCAGCTCTATACAACCAGTGTCGTATAGAGACAGGAAGAGCTCCGAGGCACATACAGTAGAAAGAGGAAGGATGTATTTCAGACAGATGCTATCTTCAAACACTTGTAATTAAGAAATGTAATTAAGCTCTCCTGTCTGATCTGCAGAGGATCTGATAATGAAGTACGTGATCTGAACAAATCCAGACTTCAGAGCTCCAACTCGAACTCGGGTTGAGTGAGTCCCTTATTAACTCGTGCTTATCGGCTCTTGTCTTCATCAGACATTGATGAGTGCAGAGAAAACCCTCAGATCTGCGGCTCTAATGCCATCTGCAACAATCAGCCTGGGACCTTCCGCTGTGAATGTGAGGACGGATACCAGTTTGGCAGCGATGGGCAGACCTGCAATGGTAAGCGGTGCCAAGTACAGTCACATATGACAGAAATCTCACCTTCTGTTTAAGTGCACGTGCTCGTAGGTATAAAAATAAAATGTAAATTGAAGCATATACATATGTCTTTGCTTGGGATAGTATCTTTTAGAAGGTGTAATTAGTTCTCATGTAACAAGATCACGTGGGAATGTCAGACTAACTGGATCACACAAACATTCTCAGCTGTTTCTCTCCGCTCCCCTCAGAGGTTAATCGACCTGTGGACGCCTGTGACGAAGGCACCCATACCTGTGACATTCCCGAGCGAGCCCAGTGCAGCTACACCGGAGGCTCCTCCTACATCTGCTCCTGCCTGCCAGGGTACATAGGAGACGGGAGAATCTGCCAAGGTACTTCTTAGAGATACAAACCCCTACATGGACTTCAATTGTTACACCATCTGCTTGAGAACGGGGGAGGTGAGATTAGTTACATAACACATCTGCAGTGACTGAGCGGTGAAACATGGAAAACAGATGGTTGTTCACGTGTGGAGGTTCAGAGTAAGAGCACAGTAGTTTTGGTAGCTCCCCAGTATCATTCATTCATAGTTTCCATTCTTTCTATGTCTCTGTTGGATGTTCTGCAGCCAGTTTTGGGCACAGACTGACCCACATTATGCTTTATATCCCTTATAACAATAGGAAACTAAGAACAGGGCTTGCAGAACATATTTCTTATTCTTCTGTGTCCACAATCTCGCACTTTTGTTCCTGTCTAAAGACATCGACGAGTGCCAGCCCGGCAGGTGCCACCAGGACGCCGTGTGCTACAACACCCAGGGATCCTTTACCTGCCAGTGCAGGCCAGGTTTCTATGGCGACGGATTTTACTGCTCTCCAGGTAAATTGTTTGGATGCCATCAGTTAGTGACAGCAAACCACAAACATCTTACTTTAATAGCTTTTCATGTTTGCACAGTTTTCAGTTTGGTAACACTGTCTGTGATCAAGTTACAGAATATATAATGAAAAAAAAGAAAAAGAAAACAGATCCATTTAATTCTCACCATTGTTTATTCTTTGCAAATGAGTTCCTCAGCAGATTATGTTGCTGCCTGCTGGAACTTGTTTTTCTTTTTCTTTTGGATAACAGCAATTATGCCATATAAGGGATGTGGGTTCTTGTGTATCCAAATATAAAGCAGAGGACAAGAGGAAATATAGACAATCTTACGAGGAGGCTTGCGACATTGTCTTGAGCTACAGTTGTTTTTTTATTCTCTTTAGGGAGGACAAAATCGCGATGTGAGACCCACAGAGACAGTCTCCTGGAAGTGACCGAGTTTGGTCCACGGGGCCCCCGGCCCTCCGTAGGACAGTACATTCCCTCATGCGACGATAATGGCGCCTATGAACCCATGCAGTGCCACGGCAGCACAGGACACTGCTGGTGTGTGGACCAGAACGGGCAGGAGATCCCAGGGACTCGCTCCGGGCCTGGCATAAGGCCAATGTGTGAGTAAACGAGGCAACACGGCTCAGGAGGTAGAGGAGGTCGTCTAGTAATCAGGTTTGATCCCTGGCTCCTCCAGAAGTCATCGACAAGACACTGAATGGGTGAATGTGTTATAAAGAGCTTTAAACTATTGGTAGAAATGCTAGATAAACACGGTCTATTTATTATTTCAATTACATGCAGCACATTTTACAACAACGAGGCACAACAGTTGTAGAAGGGAACAGATTTAAGATCCGCTTTTGTTCATTAGGCATCGACCACAGTGGTGTGCCACCACCTGTTGGACCCACCCCTCGACCCGACGTCCACCCCCTGCCTCCAGGAACACACCTGCTGTATGCCCAGAGCGGCAGGATCGAGCACGTCCCGCTGGAAGGGTACGATATGAAGAAACACGAGGCCAAAGCAATCCTTCATCTGCCTGTAAGTTTCTCTAAATATTTGTAGAGGAGAAGTCCTACAAGCAGTTTTTGCTCCAGGTTTTTCTTCAAATAATTCTGTTTTTGGTGTCAATAATCCCTTTTTCCCTCTTCATATTCGTTTATGTTTTGAAGGGTTTTCTTTCTGTGTGTGTTTGTTTTTAATCTGGGTTTTCAAGAGTTACTTGGAGGATTATTTTCCTGCCAATTTGTCTATTTCAAACAGCCTTGTTGCCCTCAAGATTATACGCTCTTTTGCAAAACAGCAGCCAGTATAACAAGCAGAACAACAATGTCTCTCGAGCACAATGCCAAATTAGGATTGTTCGGTATTTGGGATGCATCTGTACAACATCCCCCAGCTGGTCCCTTCCCTCTCTGGAGTTCATACAGAGTCTTGAAAGGTGGGAAAATACTTAGTTTTAAGCGATAAGAACATTGTTTTTCAACATTATCTGGAGTTTCATCTTCACAATCACTCATGTAAACCATAAATAAATTACCTTTTGAAATTAAAACATCCCGTCCTCAGATGTTTGTTGATGGCAATTAGCGAGCAGATGTCATCATCAAAACAAACGTCTAAAGTTCAAATGAACAGCTGGTAGAATAAACACAGTGACCACATTGCTGCAAATGATTGATGTCAACTTAATTGTCTTCATAGTGAATATTAAGACAGGATGATGAAGGCTTGAATCTCCCTCCTAAAAGCTGTACGAACCCTGTGGTAACAGTCCTTTCTCTGCTGCGTGGAGTCTTGGCGGACTCTTTATTGGAGGCACATGGTGGCATTCACACTAATTACTAACATCAGTTCCACCTCCTTGGAATTGAAATCTGCATTTCTTGTTCCACTGATTTCCAAACCAGCTGGCCTGAAGTCTGGCAGAGCTCAGAGCTCAGAGCTCAGCGTGGGGCTCGGTTTGTTTAGATTTATGTCTAGACGTTAATGTCAGAAAAAACACATCTGCTTCAGGTTCTAATCTTAATGAACTGCTGTTTGGGCAAAGCTCAATTCAAAGATTGTTTGGTTGCTCAATCCTCCGTAGGAGAAAGTGATCATCGGAGTGGCCTACGACTGTGTGGAGAAAATGGTCTACTGGACGGAAATCACGTCACCGTCAATCAGCAAAGCCAACATCCAGGGGGGAGAGCCGGTCGCCGTCATTAGATCAGGTAGCATCAACCTCCACTTTCATTTTCAGGATTGAGTCTGTGAAACAAAGAGACAGATGTTTAAAACGTGGCCTTTATTGTTTCTGTCAAAGATCTGGACAGCCCAGAGGGGATAGCCATCGACCACCTGGGACGAACTATGTTCTGGACGGATTCTGTGAAGGATCGCATAGAGGTGGCGTCTTTAGACGGATCTCAGCGACGTGTCATTGTAGACTCTGATCTTGTCAACCCTCGTGCTATTATTGCTGACCCCCCCAATGGGTTTGTAATGCTTAATGCTTTTCAGGAATGTTTAACCTTTGTCAGTCCAAGGGGTTAACTCTATTTAAAACATTTAATCTATATAGGACTGTTTCTTGAACATAGAGTGAATGATATACCATCAGCTAGGCTGACAATCTCAAATATTCAGTACTGGAGAGTTCTAGATACCCTGAGCTGAGAAATTTTATTCAGCTACAGAAAATAAATTCATGGATGTTTGCATCATGATCAACTACTGTTAATTAATTAATGTTGTGAAACTGAAAACGACCTGAAAGCACTCCTATCCTCACAACAGTAATCTGTACTGGGCCGACTGGAACCGAGACACTCCTAAGATTGAGACCTCTCACATGGATGGATCCAACAGAAGGGTGCTGATCAAGGATGATCTCGGCCTGCCCAACGGCTTGACGTACGACCCTCAGAGCTCCCTGCTGTGTTGGGCGGATGCAGGTGGGTTTGAGAGCGATGAATCATCTATGAAGTCATGTCTGCTTTGTGATCCACGCTGAGTCTAATCTCCTGCTTGTAGGCACACATAAAATCGAGTGTATGAACCCCGGACGAGGTGACCGCAGACAGGTTATGGAAGGGATTCAATATCCTTTTGGAATGACTTCTTTTGGGAAGAACCTCTACTACACTGACTGGAGGAGGTTTGTATTGTCATAAACTTAGTTGTTTTTTAATTGCAGTATTTATATATAATATAATTCAGTATTTTTGTATGTATAATGTAACCTGAGTACCTAATGTAACAATGTTTCTATCATTGAACTTGGTGCAATTTGGATTCTTTTTTTAATTATTACACATTATTAAAAGAGACCCAAAGAAACAAAGACGTGATCCGTAGTCCATGGTGCAATATACGAGAGGACATCTGTGAAGGTAGAGGTAGGAGAGGGGGGGGGTCAGAGGTCAAAAACCTCCCCGCATTTCAGCATTACACTGAAAAACACAGAGCCTCTGTGTGCCTCAAGGCTCTGACACCCCCCAGCCTGAAACTGTGGCGCTTTCTTCCCATGATTCTGTATGTCAGGCAGTGTTATACAGGCGGGGGTTGGGGTGTCTATTTGTGTGCATTTGGAGTGAAGAGGCATCTTAAAAAGTGGCAGCTGCTTGCAATTTTTCAGCCTCGGCGTCTGTTAGTGACCTGCCCAGGGCCTCCCTCTGATCTTGCCTGGGCTGTAGCCTTGCTAGAAAAAGTTGAGAGGAGGTGGGGGAAGGTACACACTTCAGGATAGTACAACAAACTGTGTCAGTAACATCTAAGAAACTTACACTAACTCATTCTTGACACACTTTAAACATAACCCTGGAGGATACTAACATTTCTCAAGCTGAGACAGTCTGCTGAACTCTTGTGGTGTTTACAACAGGGATGCCGTGGTTGCAGTGGACAGCTATGCTGGCAGGGAGTCAGACGAGTTCCAGCCTCAGAAACGTACCAAGATATATGGTGTTGCCACCGCGTATTCCCAGTGTCCTTCAGGTAAATATACCAGATGTAAAGGTGCAGCACGACCAGCATGTTAAATCACCTTTAATCCCACTTAAAATGAAATGTAGAATGTGCTTGGTGAGAAAAGTCTCCTCATGTCTGGAGTCATCTTGAGCCCTTGTCCTTGTATTGCAGTCCGGCTAAAAAGCCATTCTTAGAAATAGCTTTGAGTCAGCTTTGAGTCAGGCCTATTATGTCTTCGCTTTAATCTTCAGGACCTACCAGTGGAACTGAAGCCCAGTTTCATGACCTCTGCACTTTCTGTGATGTTGCGGCCATAAAACATGCATGTTCTCTCCCTGACCTGAACGCAACAGGAGGAATTCTGCAGCTAGTATTCATCATTAAGTGAAAGGATGACTGGGTGCAGAGCAGCACCAGGCCTCATCCTCCTTTCCAGATAAGGCTGCATGCATAAAGCCAGGGAATGTTGAGATCAGAGAGGGCCTCCAACATCTGGAGTTTGCTATGTATTTCCTTTACGTTTGTATATGTCTGTTTAACAAACAATGAAGAGGCTGCTTCCTGCTGTTCTCTGCGATGGTGGTGTTCAAATTTTAAAAATGCCTCTTGCCTTTATATTTTCTCTCCCTCCACCAGGCCAAAACTACTGCACTGTGAACAACGGGGGCTGTACTCACCTCTGTTTAGCAACACCAAACGGTCGCTCCTGCAAATGTCCCGACAATGCAGTGGGCGTGAGCTGTGTGGAGAGAGACAGCGGTTACTGAACTCAGGCGGACGTGCGAGTGAGAGAACACACTGTTTGGATGTTTGACCACAAATTAGGAGCCACTCAGCATTACTACAGCGTAGTTGCTGAAAATGCCTCTTAAAACAAGGGGTGAACGTACTGTGCCTTTTATTGCCCTTTGTTATACTTATCTACATCTTTACAACCCCCTTTAACTTTATACAATCACAACTGTCTTACAGAATTGTAAATATAAACACTAATATGATGATTTTTTTCCTGAGTGCACATAAACTGAGAATAAAACTCAAGGGATGGATAATTTAATGTGAAATTCATGACAGCAATGTATGACATCATCTTCTGTTGGTTGTTTGGATCCGGCTATCTAATGGAAGTGTTATCGTGGAATAGGACTAAAAGTTTCTGTACAATCCGGTTGGATGATTTTACATGCTGAGCAACACATGAATAAACTGTTTTTCTAACATGCTAGTCTGACGTGTCTGTGGCTTTAGCGTCAAAATAGCGACATCTTGTGGTAGTTTGGGTTTAGTACTACAGCATCTTACATATGTATGTCAAGTAGAGAGTACCATGGTTGAACAAATTATCTGTCTAAATGAACTACTGTGATTTCTAAATATTGCCATCATTGTCATTACTGGGCTTCTGTTATCTAAATATCTATGCAAGAGTTATTCGACCTCACTATCTTTTTCAACCACAAAATCTTTCAGCTCCTTCTGAAATATAAATACAAACCTGTTCTTCGGTATGATTTTGTTAAATGCATATTTTGAAAGGACTCAGACATTAGAAGAAGTGATGAAACTTTATAACTTCCACGCCAAGGCTTATGGAAAACCTGCTGTACACAAAATATTTAAAGGTATATCCTATTTACATTTTAAATTGACCTTAATCCTACTTAAAAAAGACGGGGGGTGGAATAAAATATCTACACACTGGGATTTGTGAACAACTAGCTTGTGGTGATTGATGTTTCTGAAAAATAATTTCATAATTAATCTATAATTAGTTTTTAAAATGTTGCTCAGTGAGTTTGCTTGGATTACGATCGGGCTGTAATTAGGGTTTAACAATTTACGATAGGCCAGAAACGCACCACTACTCCTCGAACAGACTGATTTGTTCGATTGGAGGATTTCTTGCTAGTCATCCAATAGGAAACAAACAGTAGTCTGTGGTCACGTCATCTGAAGTAAATACCACTGGGAACCGCAATCTTGTCTGCGAGGAATATTACACTATAATGTTTTTCCTCGATCACAAAACAACAAACTTAACGTCTTTGAAAAATTGTGTTATCTTCCGTGTGCTTTGAGTCAGATTCACCTGACGATTAAGAATTGATATTTATTATTGAACTGTTACAGAATTGAATGTTTTAGTCTTCCAGTGATTCTACATTTATGTGCTGTATTGTCTCTGTCGTTGTCCCTTAAGAATGAAACCTAGAATTTACTGAATAACCAAATTCCTGTTGAAATTTGCTTTTGCGACCTCAGTCCGTCAGTCCTTATTCAGCAGTTTGCCTACTAGGAGTTCCTGAAGTAATTGCAGGCAACGGACGGGGCGGTGTTGTCTTGCAGTCAAAACAGAGGGCTTAATCGCCCATGCACAGCTGCTGAACTGCTAGCATTAGCCTTGCTGTAATTTATGGAAAGCACAGGTAATGTATGAAAATAATGTCTTCCCATTTGGAGTTGGATATTATCTACATACGAGGATGCAGCTATATCACGCAATTAGTTTAGTGAACGACGTGTTTTTTTCCTTTATGCTACACAAACAGTTTTGACAGCTGCCATACACAGTAACGTTACAATGCGATACAACCAGGATTACAGCTAACGTTATGAACATCAGCAAATAAGCCAATACAATGGAATATTTGTTTTATGTATTAAAATAGACGGTTCTGGTCGTTATGTAAGTTATTGTGGCTCTGAGGTTGATATGACATAGGAAGCACATATGATTAGGAATATCGAAATGTCTTGTTCATTGTATCGTCAAGCTAGCTAACAGTTAGAACTGCTCATGCATTCTCCGGGCAGAACTTTCGATGTAAACACTCAATGACGACGACAACGATTATTAAATCTATTTCAACTTGGAAGTGAAAAACATTAGGATTTCAAGGGGAAAAAGTAAAAAAGAAAAATATATACAGCGGCAGTGTTACGTTATATTTCCTTTAAATGAGTAATATCAATGCGGTTCATTACTTTACATCAAACAGTGCTAACGCTTTAAAGACAAGCGCATGTATCACCCTAAATAATAGCTTGGCTTTATGATGAGAATAAATATGTTACTCGTTCCTGTTTAAAGTACAACCTTAGTAAAGTATCAGTGCCTGTCAGGTACACATATACGTGAGCATCATTATAAGCATTTGTCGTTTTAATACTGTTATCATTCTGAAGTTGTATTATGGTATCCCGTGGAATTATAGTCGTCAGTGTGAAACGCAATGGAGGTGCTTTTAATTTGCAAACAAATATCGTTACCGGAAAGGATTAGCTTTCAGCCTGCTTGTATATTTGACACAGGTTCTGTCATATATCACGTAACTTAGCTAGCTAGCTGAATTTGTCTGAGTCCGTTGTGTTTCGCTCATGTTGCCGTTTGTCAGGCTTCTGTTGCCGAAGTTGCGGGTTCAAGGCGGGTTCATGTGCGTCATACCGCTGTCCGTTGAGTGCTGGACAATGGCGAGATGTCTGCCATCTAACGTGGAGTTTATTTGCTAATCACTGTCAATTTGTGTCTTTCTGCAGATGACCAATTTAAAAGTGGATAAGCATCGCAGTGAATCATGAATTTGATATGAACGATTCAGGAGAACATTTGGAGATTCGGTCGGTCCTGGTCGGGGCACTTTGGAGGAATAGGAAAGTATTTAGTTATTCCTGACTTCCTCAACGACTGGACTGTGTTGTACCTGAAGGTGTGGACAACATGGCAAGTCCTCAGCAGACTGATCTGTCCTATGCGTGGGAAAAGTACATGGACTGTCGGCTTCAAGGAGCAGATCTGCAGGTAGGTGCTGCCTCCAGGCTCAATGAGAACGTAGAATGATACAAACACACCGCAGGCCGATTTCCCTCGATATTACTGATGCTACTTATAATTCCGAGTACTACAGGACTGTGGTTCCTGTGGGGAAAAGGCTTAAAATCAAAGTGTTCATTGAGCCTTTCACTCGTATATTCAGTCTGAGATGCAATAAATGCTTTCATCCTGTTTCAGTAACAAAACTGTGGACCTTCAGTATTTAATTCAAAAGATTTAGGACATTTGTTGTAACATGATGCAAGTTACGTCAAGTTATTTTACTATTGCTCACTTTGAAATAAGGTTGTATTATCTGTCTACAATTGAAATTTCTTACACCATAATGCATTTGTAGTTGTAGTGTGCAAGTTGAGCTTGATTCCAAGCCGAATAAAGTTCCCTCTAAGGTTATATCTCCTAACAATAGCAAACATTGTTTGAAGACATTCTTTCACTACTTGTAATTTTAAGCGGTCTGAATTGCTTTCCTGTTGTCTCCCTTGCTTTTTCACAGTGAGTTGCAAAATGTTGAGCTCAACATGATTTCTTTAAAAAGAAAACAGGAAGGGGATATTTTGAGTTTGGGTAGAGCAAATAAGTAATGTGTTAGTGTATCGCAGGAGAGAATTGCGGTTGTACTGAAAAGTCTGAATCTCTGTCAGACCACTGCCGCTGTTTCAACCCCCCTCCTGCTGTCAGACCACCAACAGCAGCCTGATCACAGGACATGGATTAGCACGGGTCTGAAGGGCTCAGATGAGCGGATTTAGCCATTGCTTTGGTCCATTATTTAAGATTTATGTTATGTGAGCTGTCCTTTTGAAAGACGCCTGTTATCATTTTTAGGCTAATGAGTGTTGAGAAAGCCTGTAGGGTCTTTTTATTTCTTGGAAATAATATGTTCCTTCCGCTTTAGTCATCATGTTTGTGATGATGTGTTACGCTAAGCTGCTTTGTTAATCATGTGCATTAACATATGAGATGTAGAAGTGGTGCTTGCTTGTTGCCATAGTAGTACTAACGCTTGAACTGCATCAGGCAGACTCTGTCTTTCTATTAATGGTAACTTTTAATATCAGTTCTTTGTCATGATGTCTCTCTTGGAACATTTTGTCTGCTTCCCTACATGTCACCTTTGTAGTGATACAAGGGCTGTGTGTGTGCTCTACTCTCTAGGTTGTTGATACTGCAGCTTTCTCTCCTAATTGATCCTGATGGGGGCACACAGTGACAGGCTGTGGAGCTCACATGGATACCGTAGCACTGTTTGAACATGATATATTTGCTCCAGCTCATTCTGCCAATCCCATTAATTCACAACATGTGTATGGCTTCCAGTCAGTACATTGCATTCAGTCACCTTTTGACCTGATGTTTGAACGAAGACTTCCTCTCTCGGTGTTGTAAAATGCAGAATTTCTGTATAATTAATTTGCTAATGCATCTTCAGGTCCGAAAACCAACCGTCTGAATGGAATGGTGCAAACTAGTTAGGCGGACCGGACTATCTCAGATCACTGGTGCCAATGTCGTGGATTTCTGTCACCCTCATTGCCCAGTATTGTGCTTTAAATCTACAACTCGTTTTTAAATAGTTGTAAATAATTTCGAACACGTTTAACTTACATTAAATTAGCATACTGTTACTTTAAAAGCTCCTTTATATGGAGCCGTGCCTACTGTATGTTCTGCTCCAAAGGAAATTAGCATACTTGAAGGAAGTCTTTCTGAGGACACTTTCCCCGTCTCTCTGAATCTTGATTAGCAGAATCTTTTAAGTAGAAAGGTTCTGTGGCTAGGAGCCAAGCATGAGACCAGGTTTCGTTACAAGTGGACATTTCATTAAGAGGAGGTTTCAAAACACTAAAGTATGGTGCTTGGAGCACTTCTCAAACATTCAGGCCAGAAAGCCTTAGTAGTATTGGATGATCACTTTCACCCCCCAAGTTTATTATTTGACTTATCAGGCCTAAACTATGAGGGATAATGTATGTCACTTATGTTGAAGCATTAATTATGTCATGCTAGAGCTGCCTTTATCACTGTGTATTTGTCTGTTACATTGTTGTCGTCACTACTGAATTGCATTGTGCATTTGTGTCGCCGCGGTGTCAAGTGCATGCATTCTCTAATATTTTCCGTCCTTTTACTCACACTCGGCTTATATAGATACTAAAAAATCTCATACTTTTGTGGCATTCTATACAAATATGTTAGGTATGTTAGCCCTTTTAACTCAAAACTTAAGTGACTTTATTTGGGGATCTTCCATATTTTCACTTTAAGTTTTGCTTCCGTAATGTTTCCACATATAGCAGTGTCTAACCTCAAGTGGTTTAAAACCATAACTGTCTTTTCAAAGCTTGTGAAATCAAACCAGTCACAGGCCAGCCACTGTGTCAAAATCACACCCGGCACAAACACATTTCAACCGTGGGAAGGTACTATAGAAAATGCATAATTTCAATCACAACACATGAGGTGTCCCATATTATCGCAGTGAATCTGTTTCATTTTTCGTTATTCCTTTCAGTGACTTCTCCATGATGGTCGTTGTAAAAATCAAGTTCCATAGTTCAAATACAGACAGCGTGCAGTCAGACTCTAACTACAAAGTCATGTGATCATCACACTACATCAACCAATATTTGCTCCAATATCATCTCTTTATTGTATGTATCGTGCATTTTTGATTCTCGGTATGTTCTGACACTTTTATATCTTTAGTGAAGTTGCAATCTTGTTGGTTGACCCCAAGACTTGTTTCAAATCTGCATTTATTGTTCCTCACCTAGTTTCAACCTAACTCCTACTTGCTGTGGTCTCAAGGGCTGCTCCGAATGATTGGCTGAATGGATGAATAATTCATCTCTCTAGTTCTGGGCTGAGTCAGACTCTGAACACTGCTGTGTCTCTGCTTTTTCCACCCAGTGGTATGTTATAAAGACAGATCACTCTCAAAAATAAAACTCTCCAGCCCACCAGGGGATAAAAGGCGAGCACAGAGGGTGAGGGGTGTAATTTTGACCGACATCAGTTTGCACAGCATCAACTGGCTATGAAAACAATGAAACAGAGAGTGCAACATTTTCATTTCCTGCATGGCGACTCAGTTTAAAGGTTACTGCCTGACACTGACAAAAACACAGCCATGCTTTTTGATGGTCGCCCCTTGACATTTTGATGATTGTCTTAATGAGAATAAAATGTATTTGTGGTGTTGTGTGAAATGGCTCTGCTCTCTCACACACAGTATGTGAGGAAATGCAGAACGTTAGGAGCTCCTCATGATGCTCATCACCCAAATGTCAAATTAGATCAGTAGGGATTTGAAACTAGGGAAAAAACATTACATAACCAACACCCCACGTCTTCTCTCACGAGAACAGGATCACATCGCTGCCTCAGCCAAGTTGTAGTGAATTAGTGAAAGAGAGGTAGAGAGGAGGGCCTTTGCCAGCCGGGGTGACTCAGCCATTAGACTCCCATGACCAGGCCTCCCATGATCGCCATGTTGGATAAAAGCAGTGCAGAAGACTCAGGTCAGGGCAACCGTGTCCAAGTAATTATGGCAAATTAATCGGGACTGATGGGAAGCCACCCTCTGCCTACGGGAAAACGATAAAGAGACTCAAATATACAAAGAGTGTGAGCTAATGTCTTCCTGTTGAGGTGTCCTTTAGCAACTGTGAGCTCCAGATTGAAACTCAACCTGACTTCTAAACATTCTTCACCAGGCAAGAAAAAGAATGTAATATAAAGCATAAGTAAAACAGGAATGTAGTTTTTTCCACTCCAGATATGATTTTATATTGTTTGTGTCTCAATAAAATAAATTTCTTGCTGAATATATTTATATACTGTTTAATTAAATCACATTGACTGGGAAGAAATGGGTCCTAATACTCATATTGCTCACTCAATTGCATTAGGTGAACAATGTGAGTAAATAATATGAAAGGTCAATGCTTTGTTCTTGTTGTTTACAAACTGGGCTCTCTTGAGCTGCTGATATCCCGCTCAAGCCGTATTAATCAGTTTTTATCAAATCACCGTGGCTGGTTTGTGCAGAGTGCGTTGTAATATTGGATTAAAGCCTCAGAGGGAAAAACAACCCTGTTTCTGGGAAATTAGCGCTATCGTGCAGCACTCATTTCCCCTCTCCCATTTGAGGAGTACTGCCACAACCTGCACACTGATAACACAAGGACACACCAAGTCATTTTAGATACTCATTTTGGGTGATTCATTTTGATAGACTGAGTGCACAACTGTAGCAGTGCTCCAGGCTTATTTATTAAACCTATCGCAGATTTGGTAACCTTGGAGCTTCTATTGCCCGTCAGGCATTCCCCCTGTTTATCTCTGCTTTCATCTGTTGCTGCATTTATTGCTTTCATCCTTTTTGTTCTGGTCATGTTTTACCCCTATCCTCTCCTGTCTCTCATGATCCATACGCTTCTAACTCTTCCTCTTCCAATCTCCTGTGTGCGATGTTGTCCAGCCCCCTGGTGTGCAGTGACCCCCATCCCACCTAACCATCCACCCAACCCCTCAGTGCTTGGGTGGGTTTTTGCCTCAGCTGTTGACGTCCTCTCACCCTCTCTGCCCCTCCTTGACCCTGGTGAGTGTGGTGAACTCTGCACCTTCATCATCTGGTACCTGAGATTATCTGGTGCTTTACATGCATGCATGCATCTCTTAGCTTGGGACAAATCAAAGTTGTAACGAACACAATGCACGTCACAATTTTTTTTAACAAATCGTTTTATTTTAAATGACATTCATAGTGATAATAACTAACTAACATGAAAAAAAAAGCTGCTTTTACAATTAGGACACAGGAAGGAAGTTGCTACAGTTGATTTTCCTGTGAGGGTAGTTTCGGTTGTGAGGTGCGACCTAACTGCACCTGAATAACTTCTATAATAACATTTGAAAGTTTCCCTCTCTCGTCGTAGTCATAGAAGGTGAGAAAATCTGTTTCACAGATATGCATAGCTGTCTTAACTCGGGGCTTGTAAACTAGACACAGGAAATACGTACTACTCTCTGCTGTTCTGCAGCACTGGCTTTCTTACGTTGTCCCTCTCTGCTGTTGCGTTTGTAATGCTAATGACTTCCATAATTGAGTCCTTGTAGAAATCCATATCCATCTGCTAAGTGATTTGCTAGAGTCTCACTTACACATATTACGTGCACAAAGATATCACTACATACTAATTTATATTGAGTTATAGATAGATAGATAGATAGATAGATAGATAGATAGATAGATACTTTATTGATCCCGAGGGAAATTGAAGATATACCAGTTTACACTTCACTGGGGTGAAAGTAAACTCGTATAAGAAAAAAAAAAGATAATAGGAATTTTTTTTTTGTGGACATTTTGACTTGTCAAAGCAGGAAAAGCACCAGAAGCAACAGGAATTAAGGGGATTAAACAAAAACAAAAGGTATATGAACATTCAGTGTTGAGGCCGGATGGCCGGTTTAGATCAGCTGTTTATGACCAGATGAGTTAAAACATGCAACTACTTACAATATGTGGGTGCGCATCATTCTGAACCCTAACAGTTTACACCATCGTTTCCATAGCAACGACTCTCTGTACCTCCGATAGAAATGAGAGTACAAAAGCACACACCGCTAGCAGCCCTTGTGTTTTGGAAAAAAAGGCAGTTTGTTTGATGATCATGTTTGAGTAAATTCCACGTCTTGTGACATGGAGACAAGGTTGTTCCTCAAACAGATTCAAAAGTTGATCATCTCTTTCCTCTCTGCAGCAGTTAGAAGTTTCAGTTTGACCACCTGATATCGTTGAGGGCTGAATGGATGTTGAAACTTGCCTTACCTCCTCAAACAAGCTGAGTGGCAGGTGAAGCCCCCAGCCGGCTTTAGTCCAGCTGAGACAGGCCAGTTTACCTGGCTGTATCTTTCCTTGTGACCTTAATGTTTGGTCTGAAGGTCTTAAAGGATGCTTCCCCAAATTTAAAAATTCTGAATAGTTTTAGCCACATCTACTTGTTTACAGTCTTCTTCCCTTCATTTGCTGGTGCATCGCTTCACTTCGCTGTGTTACGGTCACCAGCTGTCAGTCGGAGGAGTTGCATGATACAATCAGTAAGGGTGGGAACGAATCGTGTGACTGTTGTTTGCTTGTATGATACAAACAAAATAAGAACCTACTCGTAAAAGCATTTCATTATACCATTAACAGAAACTTTGTTGTGAAACGATATACTTCACTATCCCTTCACTTTCTTTGTAGTAGAAAATAATTTAACCCTGTAATGTAAGTGAATTTTGATTGAATTTTTTTCCCTTCCGTGCGAATATTTCGTGCCATCATAGGTCAGTGTGTTGTGTAATTGGGCTTTGGCTTTGTGACCCAGACAATCAGCGTAGCCACATCAGTCAGGGATCGGCATCGCCTGAATGAATCCAGTCAGCGGTGTCAGATGAGCGGACACGTCAAGGGATCGCATGTCTGCTGGAAAAGTCCTAACACACGACCCTGGAACCAGTAATGCAGTTAAAGGCGGTCAGGTGGCTGGTCTCGCTTTAAAGAATGTCCCTGGTGTGCCCCCTCTGGTTGTGATGGAATTGTGCTCTGGCCCGGCTCTGAATGCAATGTGATGACGCTCTTTAGATGGTGTTTGTTTATCAAAATTAATCTTTTAGGTGCTAATTGTGTTTACATGTTCAAAGTGAGTCCTCCCTTTCAGGTTTCAGTGCCTTTTCCATTAGGATGGTAGATAGCAGAAATAATCTGATCAGCTATCCTGATAAATCCTTAGTTCCACATAATAAAATGATTATTGGCTGTTTTAAAGTTGGCGTGTTAGCAGCCTTGCTCAGGGCACTTCAGCTGTGATTGTTAAAGGGAGAGGAAATGAGAGGAAAGCACTATTCCTTCACCAACCCCCCTCACATCTTTTCCAGCCGATCTTGGGCATCCAACTAGTGGTTTTTACGGTGGCCCGCTTTTCTAACCCTAAGCTCCACAGCTGCTCCCATCACATCACTAACAAAGTATGAGTGAGTAGGTGATACATTTGTGTGCATTTTTTCATTTCAGTCTCACTTCATGTCTTTGAGTAATAATCTGGGCTGGATTCATGTTGTCACTCAGATTTCTTATCTATCTGTCTCTTATCAGGTCAGCCTTCAGAGCCTAGAGAATTTCCTCTGTCTCTTCCACTATGTGCAGCACCACCCCAATCACAGCACCAAAGATGCCCTGAAGTTCTGGTAAGCCTTATTGTTTTTACTTATTGCCTCTGATATGATTTCACCCATGTGTGATTATTTCTCTTGCCTTGGTGAAGGTCTGTGCTCTCCTTCTAGTTATACTTACTGTAAATATAAGTTTTGTCTCATTAAAGGTTGGTAACACATTGCTATATAACTTACATCAGAATCCCAATCCGCAGCTTTGATGAGTGCATAGCATAGAGTCAACACTTCAATAACGTTAAGTGAATTATGTTCCAAATTCCAAGTTTTGATGCTGTGAATATTAAACAATGAAACAACATTCCCCACTTTTAAAATTTCTATCAGAAGAAACACTGGACACTTCTGAATGGGTGTATGAGCCTGATGCTGCTTGTGACATTGACTGTGTGCAAACACACCTGAAGGTCCTTTGGTTCTTTCTTAGATCAAAACAGAAATAAAAGTGTTCCAGTTGTATATCCCTCCACTATAATAGATATTCTAGACACTGTGTCCAGCATTACCTTGCAGCTTAGATTTCCATATTGATGAGGGACATTTATGGGACATTAGGGACCTCAAGTACCTCTTATTTGTATTCTGCTCAGTGTAAGTGAGTCACGCACATACAGAATTAAGTGTGTGCATTAGCATTTGTGAGCCGTGTGCTCTCTCAGCTGAAGAGTGATTCATTTCAATGGAGTTTTGGTTCCTAAAACAATGTCCTTCTTTGAAGACAAAGGTAGTTTATGTTTGATGAACTATTGTATGTTTTGTTGTTTGGAATAATTAAGCAATAAGTGCATCGAAGTAACTGTAGTTTATTTGACACTCTTTGTGTGTGTAAGCGTAGTGTTCGACTACATGTGAGGTTTCGTGGACGGTCTGGTGGAGAGTCCAGTTTTTGAGATCAACATCACTCTTATGTTTGTCTGTGAAATATAAGGCTGCAACCAGAAACCAGTTGTCTTATCTCAGCATTAGAACAGGTAACAGGAGGAAGCAGCGAGAGCCTGTCTCTGTCCAGAGGCAACAAAATACACCTACCACTTCTCTTATTTTAAGGTTGGAGGTATAATTTTGTTCTTAAATAAATAAGCTAGCGATTCATATTTTACACTCCGAACCAACAGGCGGTAACATATCATCAGATTTTGTGAGAAAGGAGAAATGCTTGAGTCTTTAGCATGAGCCAGAAGGTGAAAGTCTCCTTTCTCTGTTTATTTATTGTCCAACACTCATCTACACATATTGGAATGTAGCCTGTAATCTGTTTTTGCCACCACTGCTGGGTGGTTAAGGTGCGGCTCCTTCTGGACTTTAGAATATTCGATCAAGAAGAAAACGTGGATCTCAACATCCCTCAATTAAAACTCTCCAGTATTTAGCTATGTTATATTGAACTGTATTTTTAATACTCTCTCTGACAGTTTGTCAGAATCCTCAGTGACTAATTCAAATTAGTGAGACATGCAAACAAGCCCATGTGAATAAATTGACATGTCTTAAGTGTTCACAGCAGCATGCCGTTAACCACGAGTGTTTTAAAATACAACCGGAAATATAATATTTATTGGTAGCCTTTTTATATCGCCATTTATATCGTTACAGCAGACAAGTCATAAAAAAATACGAGCTGGTTTTAAATCCCTCTCGCCCACCTCTAGATAGCAGTGTGATTTAAAGGTATAAATGTAACTTGAAAGCGTAATACATTTCTTTCAGCCTTCAGCCTTGGTTGAGTTGTCGTTTTTTTCTGTCCAAATTAAGTTTATCAGGTATTTCAGACATGTTCCCAATGTTGGACAGTATATACACAAGCTTAAAATGAAACGTCAAAATGGACTGAAGGATGAACTGATTAGTTTAGTTTGCAAAACAGTCAAAGTCAGTGT
>CAAKHC010013575.1:37731-72879 GCA_901007825.1 Macroramphosus scolopax
AGATGTTCCTCGTTGTAACAACCAGATTGTTTAGTCTTCGCTATATGATTGGCTTTGGCTTTCTGAAGGACTGTTTTTTTCCTCATCTTACTGTATGTTGGTCTGAATTATTACATGGATGTTTTGGCACATTAGTTCAATTGCACTAAATGCTAAACAGACTCAAGCATGATCAACCCTTAACTACATGGCAATAGCAGTAAGTAAGGACATGTATTCATATATAACCTTTCAAGAGCAGAGACATCACAAAGTGCTTAACAGCAGTAATTAGCAAACAAGTAAATAAAATACAATAAAATAAAAGGTGGGCAGAAAATACAAAAATTATTCGAAAGAAATGGCTGTTTTTAAATGTGCCGCAGAGCAAACAGATTCGGTGTCACATGAGACCTTCTGGAGGACCTGGTCAACAGTTTAGCATTAGCATTTTGGACCACTTCTATTTTACTGAAGCAGGTGAAGATATAAATGCATGAATTATAATTTCCACCTCTGCTCGAGACCGCATGGGCCTGAGCTTTGCAATTCTTTTCAGCTTGTTTGTCGAGAGTCAGAGCCATGTCCACAGTGACACCTGGATTTTTCTGATATAAGTTTTAGCTGTTGCGTTAAGTGACCCAAGGCCATTCCTTACCTCAGGAAGAAGCCTTGGACGGGCAGTGATAAGAGATCCCTTTTAAAATGCCTAATCTGTCCCAGAGTAAGCATATGGGGGGTTCCGGACTGAACCTTAGGGGACACCACAATACTGAGTTTCGGACGTGGATGCAAATTTGCCAACAGAGACAGAGAAACTCCTATCAGAGAGGTAGAAGCAGAACCATTGAACGGGCTGCCCCAGAAATATGCCCACTCACTGTTAAAGTCTCAACCAAGATACGGTGATCCACAGTATCAAAAGAGAGATCCAACAGCACCAAGAGAGCATTCTCCTGCATCACCATGCAACAACATGTCATCAGAGACTCTGAGAAGAGGCGTTTGAGTTGAAAGCGACTTGCGGAAGCCAGGAACTTATCCAAGATATGCTCCTCTTTGACAGTAGTTGTTTTTTAAAAAAAACCAATGAACATTAAAACAGGATAGGTAATGATGTTATGTTTCGAAATCTGCTGTTTCCACCCCGCAACATGCTTACAAGCACCACTGCAGAAATGTGAGAAGAAGACATAAGTGACTGTTTCTCCTTGATTTTCTCCCTTTTTCTGCTTCAAAAACACTGCATCTATTGACTGCCAAGGAATGTTCCATGTAACTATTAAATCAGAAATGTGCTAGTAGTCACAAAGTATGTGATTGTTTTTACTGTCAAGGGGACAGTTCAAGCATTTAACTTTGGGAACGCAGGTTCACTATTCACACTATTAATGCTGCTACCTATCAACTCTGTTCCAGTCCCATTCATTGGATGAAAAACACCGACAGCAAGAGGTGCCCAAAAGCATCCTAGTCTTACCCGAACCAACTTATCTAGTTCAAACTGCTCGTGTATCTGATCTCATTCGATCAGTCACTCCCCAAAGCTTGTGACTATAGGTCAGGGTTGGAATGTATCTACTGGTAAATTTGGATCTCTGTCGTTCAGATCAGTTTTCTTCATCACAATAGTTGGGTGCAATATCTGCATTAATGCTGGGGGAGAGCCATCCTTTTCTATGGTCTCGGGGGGGTTGAAAGACAACCACATATTTTGAGTGTGCATACATCGTGTGTGCAAGTTTGAGAATGTCATAGCCTTATGATTTTTTATTTCTTCTGTTGCAGCTCAGACATGAGCGGGGCGAGTAACACACTGGCGAGAGAGTTCCTGACGGATGTACATCAACTATGCAGTGCGGTTGCCCAAAGAGCAGAGGCACGGGAGGAGGATGAGGAGGAAAGTCACATGATTGCACTGGGAGAGTACTTGGTCAGGGGACGAGGCTTCCTGTTGCTCAGCACCTTGGATTCCATCATTGACCAGGTGAGGATGTTCAATCCCACAAATGAATAATGATCCGTCGAGATCTTCCTCTTCAAGCCAGGTCATAAAGGATGTCATTTCAACTGTAGTCTTAGCAATTAATGTAAAGTTGTAACTGAATGCAGTAATCCTGGATTTAAACCCTGGGCATTATTTTACTATTATACAGCTGCTCAATATGAGCATGACAAATTTCAATTCCTGCAGATGACACCATATAACATCTGCTGCAACTAATCTCTTCATTGAAAAGGAATTGCAGTATGTAGCAGAGAGCCAGTAGAATGAAACATGTGAACGCAAACAAAGATTATTCCAACATCAAAGAGACATCAGCTGCTAAGATATTAAAGGGGTATTAGATGAACACAGTGTGATAAACTCAGTGATCAGGAAGAGCTGTTAAACCATGTTGAAACGATTCATATTTCATTCACAGACTTTATATCAGCATCAAGATCATTAGACCATCAGCACACGCTATGGTTGTGTTTGTGGCCATTTCGGTGGTCCCTCGACTTCTTTGAATCGTGTTGAAAGCTGTTTACATTCACAATAATATGCTTTATTAGGTCGCATGACCAAGACCTCATCACTTTCCTGCCTGGCTCATAAACAGACCTTGATATTGAAGCCTCTCATGTGTGACACGCCCATTATCTCACAGGTGTGTTGTTGGTCAGTTGAACAACCAACATGTGAGACCTGCTGTTGTTAGTGTAAACAGATCAGGTCTGTTTCAAAACTGTTACAAATCCTCCTTGAAATATCATGTGTTCTATGATGTGTCAACACTACGATTAAGATCTATTTTGGTTTAGGCACAAACATATGATATGTTATTGCCAGTAATCCATCATTTCTACACACTGGACCTTTACATCACTCTGTGACATGGAAACTATATTTTCACTAAAGCACAGAGGTTCATGATTTCAGCAGAAAGATGACTTAACTTGTATGAGGGTTTGTTGTTATTTCTGGCAGCCATATGTTAATGCTAAAACTGGACAGATTTGAATGACCTCAGTATTTTTCACTATGATTACAGGATACCCTGAGTGGATTTGCTTATTTTTTTAACTGTTGGATAATTAAAGGAAGTAGCTGAACATAATACTTCAGAGATCTCAGTGATCTTACAGTTGAACTGATTGCACACATTTCAGTGATTTAATATGCCCACTGATAGTACAGTTTCAATAACCTATTGTACGCTTTGACCTGGATGTTCATTCTTAATTGTCACATGAAGGAGTTGGTTCATAGTATTTAATTAACACATGAAGAAGTTGGTTCTCTTTGCTGTGAGGAATGCCTGAAATAGATATTCGATCCCCCAGGTCTCAGAAGTAAGGCTGTCATGTAGATGCTACATTGCTCCCTGACAGAATTGCACTGAAGACCAACTAACTAAGTCGCTAAATACACACGTAAACAAATAAGTAGGCCGTTCTGGACTGAAAGCGGTGATGCAAAACATTTAGATTCACTTCTAAAATGTTGATGTTTCCTTTTGTTGGGAGTAATTTACAAGTGGACACTCGTATTGAGCATGCAGTCTGGGTGGGAGTGTCTTGATGTGGTATCAGAGTGTGACCGGAGGGAGAGAGAAGGGAGGCTCTCTGGGTAACCCCAGTGTGTTTTTGCACTCTCAGGAGTTGACCTGCCGGGAGGAGCTGCTCACGTTGCTGCTGTCTCTGCTACCACTGGTCTGGAAGATCCCTGTGCAGGAAGAAAAAGCCCCAGGTTAGTTCGCTCACATAAGTTCATATTCCTTGTTCATGTTTACTTACAGTGCATTACACCATCCAGCTGTCTGGGCTGACTACTACTTCTTATATCTGGTATGTAGCTTCTTTGTGATGTGCAAACTTAGATGGCGTTTGTACAGACAAACTATAATGCAGACTGCATTTCATTGGACAATAATGTTTCCGTTACTCATGTATACATTTGTCATACTTTACATAATCCTTTTACCAATTATTAATATGAAGCATTCCAGCATGAGGTTTGATGGGTTTACATGAACCGATGAAATGTTCCCGCTGTTTTTGACTTCAAATACTGTTTATGATGTGTTTATCAAATCACTGATTTAATTCAGGACATACTATTTTACTATATTAGTGCAAACTGGATTTTTAATTATATCAATTCATTTTTTTACATTTTAAATGCAGTCCCATTATTGTGGAAGAGGACAAGTGGTTCCAGAAGCCTCTGACCTTAGGATGACACTGGTATTTAGTACTGGACTGATGATCCTCTCTAACATGGATGCTAGACATTTTTACTTTAATTAATTCTTACTCACTGAATGTGTTTTAAGAGAAAATGGAATGGCTGCTGACACGCACGTGAGCCTTGTTACTCATCTTGCACTATAAAATGTGTCTTCTGTAAAATCAGCCTTTGATAACTCTGAAGGCCTTTCACATCATTGGACATTAACCTGAGTTAAGTGCACAATGGCGATGTAATCTAAAATCATGTACGTTCTGTGGGGAATAAAAGTGACAGAAGTTTCTGTATGTTGACAGATTTCACCCTGCCGTCTCTACTGGAGGTTTTCCTCAGCCGGGAGGTGAAGGCCTTGCCTCTCAGAGCAGGACAGAAGACTGGGATAGATGAACAGGATTCTGGGAAGAGGTCACACGTTGGCAGTGGCACCTGGAAGTCAAGAAGGTCGCGCAGGACGGCCCAGAGATACTCTGTAAAGGATGCTCGGAGGTCTCAGGTTTCTACCTCAGATTCAGAAGCTAACACTGAAGACAAAGCTGCTCCAGGCCAAGGTGGAGCAAGAAGCAGAAGGTCACATGGCTCCACCATCAGAGTAAGCTGTCAACATCACCGTTCGGAGATAGCGCAGTTAACATCAACGTCCACCACCAACACAGAAATGATGAGTGCACCATACCCTCATCCCAGAGCCCCTGGGTCCCACACCATTGACACTGAAACCCTGACAGACCCAGCTGCAATATCAATTTTTAACCGCATGGAGAACTCACCCTTTGACCTCTGCTATGTGTTGCTGTCCCTACTGGAGAAGGTGTGTAAGTTTGATATGAGCATCAACCACAACCCTGGCCTGGCAGTCAGTGTTGTACCGACTCTCACAGAGATCCTGACTGAGTTTGGGGATTGTTGTGGTCCAGGGGGCGTGGGTGATGGGGGGGGCGGGACAGGGGCAGAGGAGCTTGCTGGAGGCTGGACAGAAGAGCCCATCGCCCTGGTTCAGAGGATGCTTCTACGTACCATCTTGCACCTGATGTCAGTGGATGTGAGTCAGACTGAAACCCTACCAGATAGCTTGAGACGCAGCCTGACTGATCTTCTGCGAGCTACCCTCAAAATCCGAACATGTTTAGATAGGCAGACAGACCCGTTTGCACCTCGGCCCAAAAAGACCCTCCAGGAGGTCCAGGATGACTTCTCTTTCTCCCGCTTTCGCCACAGGGCGCTTCTGTTGCCAGAGCTTTTGGAAGGGGTACTACAAGTGCTGCTGGGTTGCCTTCAGGCTTCTACATCCAACCCTTTTTTCTTTAGCCAGGCGCTGGAGCTCATCCATGAATTTGTCCAGCACCGTGGCCTGGAATTGTTTGAGGCAACAGTGCTGCGGCTGGAGGGACTTGGCAGGGCCAGGGATTCAGAAGTAGGAAGCGAGGCTTCAGAGAGGCTACGAGGTCTAATTGCGGGGGTCTTCAAGATCATCAGTGCTGTCAAGAAAGCAAAGTCAGAGCAGCTGCATCAGTCTCTGTGTGCCCGACGTCGTCACCGTCGCTGTGAATACTCCCACTTCCTGCATCACCACAGAGATCTGTCAGGTTTACCTGTCTCTGCTTTCAAGCAGGCTGCTAGACGCAACCCCTTTGAAGAGGACAGAGAAGGCAAGGAAGGGATGGAGGGTGATGGAGTGTGTTACCCTGAGCGTTGCTGCTGCTTGGCTGCCTGTGCCCACCAATGTCTGCGGCTCTTGCAGCGCCTCTCCCCTGTTGGGCCAGCTGTGTTGCAGGTCCTGGCTGGGGTGCAGGCTGTTGGAATCTGCTGTTGTATGGACCCACGTTCAGTGGTAGGACCACTATTGCATGCCTTCCAAGCTCCAGGTCTGCGGAGTTACCAGTCTCATGTTCTCAGTGTTCTGGGCAGACTGATTTTAGACCAGCTTGGTGGGGGGCAGCCGTCTGAGAAAGCCAAACTTGCTTCCTGTAACATCTGCACTCTGGACCAAAGCCAGTTGCCAGGGTTGGAGGAGACACTGCAGCACGGTGAGCCTTCAGCCATTTCTACCAGCCTGTGCTACCGCTCCCAGGGTATTCTGCCAAGTGGAGGTGGGGCCGAGGACATGCTATGGAAGTGGGATGCCCTAGAGGCTTACCAAGAGCTTGTGTTCGGTGAGGACTGGCAGCTGAGTCAGCAGATCGCTGGCCATGTGTGCCACCTGACCCTGCGTGGCAATGCCATAGTAAAATGGCAGCTCTACACACACATCTTCAACCCTGTGCTGCAGAGAGGGGTAGAGCTTGCCCACCATGCCCAACAGCTTGGGGTTACCACAGTTTGTACTCAGGTCTGCAGCTATCACACGAAATGCCTGCCTGTGGAAATATTACTCGTATACCTGCAAACGTTACCTGCCCTCCTCAAGTCAAGGTGAGCTGTTTAAAATGTCATCAGTCCAGTAGCTGTTGTAGTCCACTTCTCTGCTAAAGATATGTATTCGATTGTACATGTTTAAATGGAAAGATTTGTGCCTCTAAACTGTCCTAAAGCATTTAAGGAAGTACATTTACAGAAGCCTCAATAATCTGTGTGTAGAACTCCCACTAATGTAAAAAATAATGAGCGCATCCTTTCTTACTCAAGAAATGGATACAGCTTTCTCTTTATTATCACATAAAGAATATATCATCGGCCAGCTCAATTTAAGACACCTAATCCACTTGGACATTGTTAATCATTAGAGCTGTCTCTCCAGATCATTGCTAATTGATGCTAATCAATTATTCATCACAGCTTTGTGGACTGAGTGCGACCTTGGATGGTTTATGTAACATTGTTACAGGAGCAGTAGTCTGGCAAAATCAGGTGTTATGTTTGTCTATATAGATGCATCATTTATAATGCTGCTTAAAGTAACACATTTTTGGCAGTGTATCATTTGAAAGTTCTAAGCTTTGAGGCAGTTCAAAGACATTCAGGTTGAGTAAACTCTGAATTGTCGATAGATTTTATTCTGAGTGCGAATGTATTCGTCTGTCCCTGCGTCTCATCCCTGGTGATGTGCCAAGGCATTATCCTGCTTTTATGCACGATGCATGCTGGGACAGGTTTGTGCCCCTTGCAACCCTTAAAAAGATAAAAACCTATCGAAGCTGGATGGATAGACGCTTACTGGCATTCAGTCATGGGTGGGCTGATAGGTCTGAATTTTTTCGGATTATGAACGAAATAATCTTTAAGATTGTTATTAAATTAAGGCATAATGCAACATAATCAAAATATTGTAACTATGAAAGTGTAATCATAAATTTGTTGTGGTAATTATGTGGTGTAATGTAATGCATACTCTGTTTTATTTGCTTATCTCTAAATATTTTCTCTTGCAGAGTGATCAGAGATCTTTTCATTAGCTGCAATGGGCTCAACCAGATGACTGAGCTGGTTTACTTAGACCAGACCTGCTCTTTGGCTTTGAAGGTATTTGAGACTCTTATAACAGGCATTGGACACCAGCAGGCTGACAGGGTGCTTCGGGAGCTGGAGAGTGCTGATGCAGAAGACAGGGAGGCAGTCCTGGGCCTGACTGAGGACCTGGGGACCCGAGGGGCTGGAGAGGGCCCGCAGAGCCTCAACAAGTTCTACGAAGGCCTAAAGGTGGCGAATCCGCAGCATAAGAGCAGGAGTGGGCAGGGACGGGGAACAGGGCGCAGCCAAGTAGAAACCCACCTCCATATCATCAACCTCTTCTTGTGTGTGGCTTTCCTCTCTGTAAGCAAAGAGGCTGATTCGGACCGGGACTCAGCCAATGACTCTGAGGATACTTCAGGTTATGACAGTACAGCAAGTGAACCCCTGGGCGGGCGGCTGGCTTACCTGTCCCCAGACAGTGTGGCTCTGCCCTCCAAAGAGCAGGTGCGGCGGGCTGCTGATGTTTGGTCGGTGTGTCGGTGTATCTACCTTGCCAGCCCCTTGTTCCAGAGGCAGTTCTTCAGGTTAGGGGGATTGGATGTGTGCCTGCGGCTCATGACCATGGTTATTCAGAAACTTTCCTGTAAGACCAAGGATGGAAAAGCCAAGAAGAAGAGGGATGGTAAGAGCAAAGGTAGCCCTGAGTCCACAGCCCTAGAAGCAACTGAAACTGAAAGCAGCCTCTTCACTGCCCCAGCTGTGGAAAAGACCAAAGATCCAGCGAAGAAGCTGGAGGAAGAGTGGCAGCTACAAAGTATTCGCCTCCTTGAGGCCTTACTTGCTATTTGTCTCCACAGTGCTAATTCCACCCTGCACAGGACAGAGCCTGAGCTTTCTTATAAGGTATGTTAGTATTATATATATAAATAGTATTACACTTAACCCTCCCTGACCACACACCAACAGTTTTATCTCAGCTTGAATCAATGTCTTAGACAATGTTTAATTAAGTTGCCATGTCTTCCTTTGCTTTAAGCTCCAGTCAGTCGAAGAAACCCTATTAGAGGTGAGAGACCAACTCTCCTGCTCAGGGGTGGTGAACTCTGACCTCGCTGTACCCTTGTTCGACTCTCTGCTCAGAGTTGCCTTGGCTGAGGTGTCATCCTGTCCGGATCCCCCTGAGGAGAAGCCAGACAGGGTGAGTCCTGCCTGTGGAGAAACAGTGAGTGAAGTTACCTGCACCTTTTTTAATATACTTAAATGTATCATCTGTAGCTGATCTGAACCTGGTAACACTTCATGTTTCAATAGGGGGCAACATATCACCAGCAAGTTGTGGCTTCAACCTCTATTGTGAAGATAGGAAAGAAAGAAAGCTAGGACATGCTTGACACTCTGAATATACAAGTCAATTCACATTGAAACCCTCACCTACGGTCACAAGCTTTGGGTAGTGACTCATAAAATGAGATCTCTGTGGCTGAAAAGAGCTTCCTCCGTAGGGTGGCTGGTTTGCAGGAAGGATACTTATACCTCCATTTAATGGGATTTTCCGATTGTTGTCTAGTTATAATGAAACAACAATGTAGTTTAGTTCTTCATCACTTGCTCATTTCTTCCCGCTTGTGCTCAACAAGGCAAAAGCCTCTCCTGGTGTGAGATTTAGATAGAATTTAGTAATTCCACCTTATCCATGATTTTTAAATAACAATGTGCAGCCAGAAATAAAATCCAATTTGTTTTACCAAGTGATATTGACTCATCCTCCATTGAGCCCAGGGATCCAGTGTTCAGGGGAGTCAGAGTTAGTGACTAATACACGCTCTGAGTAGAATAATACATGTTGGTTGATTTGCACTTGTTTTGTTTGTCTACTCACCCACACTGCATCTGCTGCCCTGCCGGACCGTCGTAGCACAATATAAAGAGCGGCTTTATTTAGGAGACAACCATACAATAAAACAGAAGCAATTTTCGGAGCCACGCGTCGTCGGGGCTGCCCTGTACGGCCACTCACACAATGTTGCCAAGCAACCATTATCTCCCTGATGTCCAACAAAACAGCAGACATAAATAATGATAGCCCTTGTTTAGAGTAAGCAGTGATGCAAACATAAGCAAGCTTTTTCCTCTACTTGAATCTCCAACAGATCATTGATTTTTCTTACAAAAAGTCACTCTGACATAGAATTCATGAACACGTACAAACTGAATCAGTTTTGATATTTACAGATTTTGACTGCTCCTACCGGCAGTGAGGCTTTCTCTTTATTAAAGAATGAAGGGCAGATGCTTGGGCCGGGCTTATATTTGTTCCGGGAAGTTCGAGGATCACAGAAGAAAAACAAGACAAACAAATGCTTCCACTGTCTTTCATTAATCAAACCTTTTGGCTGTCCTAGCTAACACCACTGGCAGCTTGGCAGTTTGTATCTCCTATCAGGCAGCATTAAATGTGTTTTCCAAAAGTCTTAAAATGCCTTTATGACTAAGCCTGTTCCAACACAGGAGGATTTAGCTTTTTATATAACAGAATTACCCGTTTCCTAAGAGGCCCTAAGAGCCCTTAGTTCTTTCTCAGTGAGCCCTGCAGAGTGTGATGTTCACTTAACCAATTATGTGCTCTGACGTTTCAAGATTACTCTTACTTCATTAAGTATTATGCTCATCCACAAATAAATATCAAAGCTTGATAGTCTTCTTTTAAAATGAATGTGCAGACCAGTAAGCCTCTTCTGTGAACCAGTAAACATATAAGACTTGATTGTTTACTTGAGTGTGTGTATGTGCGTGTTTAGCAACGTGCACACAGGATGACTCGCTGCACAAGAAGTCAAGGAACTGGCTTGTGTTGAGCGTAGCGGAGGTCAGCTGATATTTGTCTTATGACCAAAATCTCTTTTTCTTTTTTCTCATCAGTTAAAAACATTTTCCGGGCAATTTATTCACTAGATTGGTGGTCTGGCCGCAGCTTGTTCATGCTCAGTATATTTTAACGTAACATTGTTAGTCAAGGAGCTTTAGTAAAACACTCTTGAATGTAATCTTACAAACCACTTGGAAGTTATCCAAGTGATCACTTCTTTTGGTTGTGTTGAGCTTGTAAAATATTGGGTTGAAACTCATGACTTTTACTGTCTGTCTCCTCTCTCCTTTCCTCTTCGCTCTCGCTCTGTCTCGACCTCTTCATGTCAGAATCTCCAGGTGTTGGCTGAGGGGGCGGCCCCAGCAGGCGATCTATCTGAGGAGGTGGACGACGTGCAGAGCTGTGGCGCCAAGCCCCTGGGGGAGGAGGAGGGCTACGACGCTGACAGCGAAAGCAACCCTGAGGACATGGCCAAGCAGGATGAGGGTAGGTTCCCACTTAATTACACATTCACTCTTAGTCTTCCTTGAATCCGCAACACATCGCACACTGGTCTAACATTATTTAGCTTCCACCAACCTTTAACTTTTCAACTCATTAACGTCCCTGGGGTTATTTTAGGCAGAATGTAAATAAGTCATACTTCATGCGCTTTTGCTCCTCTACTATTTGCTTTTGGTCGTGATAGATGTCAACAGACTAATCCTGATGGACTGAGAAGTCATATATTTGTCTCAACCTCTAAACCTGCTTTTTTTAGCCTTGGGAAACCACAAATGTTTTCTTCTCCCAAAGAATCAAGAAGTAATTTGTCATTTCTTGTAGGTATTAATAAATTTGTTTGCATTCCTTGAAAGATGTAATGTTAAATACTATTATAGTGCTTAGAGGGTCGCTCACCATTGCAGGTTTAACAAGTTTAAGCTTTGTAATTGGCATGTAAAATACCACATCCTCTTTTGGCCTCTTATGGGGGATATTTTGCAATACATACAGTATGACACGGCTGAAACAAAAGGCTTTTCTTTTCTCACAACATCTACTTGTCCGCTGTAGGCCTGCAGTTTACGAACGTGGCCTTATTCCACCCTTTTTACTTTTTCATCCCCTGAGAATAGAGTTATTGTTTTATGTTGACAACAGACAGCCACAATCTGCAGCCTCATGAGCTGGATCTTGTGACTTAAAGTCTGAATCAAATGGAGAATTAAACTTCTTGGAAACTCGTACATCCTGCAAATCTTACATTCTGACCTCATTCCAGATTAACTGGCGTGAACTCCAACCGGTGGAATTTGTTTTTAAGAAATCCCCTCATTCCCTCCTTTTTTGATTTCCCATCCGTGTAAACATCCTGACTCAATGAGAAGTACACGAGCCATAAAGTAAACAGGAGGATAGTTCTTCTTCTTCAGGTGTAGAAGTATTTTTCCTTCACTTTCCCTCTTCTCCGCCTTTTAGATTTTGACAGTTTCTATGATGGAAGCAACTGACTAGTTAGAATCTCACACACTACCTGCATGTTTCCCTGATACTCTATAAATATCTTTAATTAACATCTATTTTCCTAGAAAATCCACTCAGCACATCATGACATAAAATTCAACACTGCGCTTTGCTACCTGGATTACGATTCTCTTGTGAATGGAGAGTAGTTTGGCAGTTTGTATATGCCTTTTGCTTTGTATTTATTGACCCCAATATTGATCTGGATATGTGTGGAGGCAAATTGAGCAGCCGTTCATCACGAGAGACCGCCAGCTTCATTAGAAAAAGGAGGTCCCACAAGCCGCGTGAGAGTCTGCTGGGCTGCTTTCCTGTAAATCACAAGGGGGACTCCCATGCTGCTCTGAGGCTGAGCTCAGCGCTGAGACTGATTCATTTTCATGAGCTGCCTCCAAGATGTGTGGCTGCAGATGAAGCGGGGAATGCCTCTGGATCATGAATCTGTTCGAGCTAAACAGCCTGCCAGTGTGTGTGTTTGCCAGTGTGCCATTCAGTGAGATGCTTATCCACGTCTGTGTGTGAGTGTCTTATTGTGACTCTCATCAACTGCTGTTTTTCTGTGGCTGTTCTTTTAGGAGCAAAGGTGGAGTCTGCTGTGCGTGAGTTTGCGGCAGTTGAGGAGGGGCCCGGGCGGGGCGTTCTGCTCTTTCCAGAGATCTGCACCATTCAGCTGCAGCTACTTGCCAGCGGCAGCCCAGACCTGGAGGTTCTTAGTCATGTATTTCACAAGCTCCTCGGTGCAGTCCGCGCCAACTACCGCAACGCTGCTTTGCTCTATGACCAGGTCAGACTGACAGTCAGTTCTTCCTCTTTATCTTCTAACTGCCTCAACAGTAGGGTCAGGCGATCCTAGTGAAATATTTAGACATTTTGCAATACCTCTCAACCTCTTGAGCTCCCTCCTCACATAGTCTCAACCAACCCAAGATGAGGGAGAAGAACTTGTGGTTCTGCAGTTGTTTTTGTGGAAGTTTAAAATAAAATAAAATGTGGTTAAGTACACCAGGGTTACTTAAAAGCATTTGTTATCCTAATTTTACTGTACTGTTATATATACTGTTGCTGTGACATTGAATCACTCATATTTTGAAATAACTTTTCCGCCACAAATATACATGTTTATATTTGGCTTACAGCTTTGCTCTAACAAATATGACTGCTTTGGTCCTCACAGGGAGGAGTCAAAACCATTCTGTCTGGTTTCCACAACATCCTCACCCAAACAGACCCCTCCCTACAAGGTTTGTTTAGGCTCATTTTTGTGTCCTATCTGTCTCTGTAGGACATTGTCATGTTTGACATCACTCAGGTTGTTTGTTACTAAGTCTGTTTTTCATGCTTTTGGCATTTTGACTTGATCCTCAGGTTTGAAACAGACTGTGAACCTTAAAACACTGATTAATAGTTTGAGTAATTATTGGTGAAATCTTTACCCAATGAACTGATTTTATATTTAGACATGTATGTTAATCTTATCTGTCTTTGAGATATTGTTAGTTCAGTTTTATTTGTGTTGACTAAGTTCTATTTCTTTAAATTTCTCTCTCATGGCTCAAACATGGAAAACAATATTAATAATATGAATCTGTCCTTGTAGTCAAAAATGAAAAGCTTCAAACTCAAAAGTTTTTGTTGTTGTTTTTCTGTATCCAGCACAAAGCAGGCAGTGATGCTGATTGCACCTGGTGTTCTGGTGCTCGACTAAATGAGAACGGTTAACGTGATCTCTTCTTTATTGGTTTACATTCAGATTGCCAGACTGTAATAGTGGAGCTGCTGGTTGCCATGGTGAGCCAGCGAATCACAGCGGAGGAATTGGCGCTATTGATTCGTCTCTTCCTGGAGAAGACCTCACCTACTGTAAATAATTAACCCTATCAGTCACTCAACAAAGCACCGCTAGCTTACATTTAGGCTGCTGATACTGAGAGCTTGTGCTGACAGAACCTGCACGCTACACGTTTTCAGCTGGATCATTGCTCATTTGAGAGACATCCATCGCTGCCACATGCTCCTCACTTTAAAAGGCATCAACACATAATTCTCTACGGGGCCAAACTCTTTCTATATATAAATAACACCCATGTGTGTAGAACAGGTGTGACGCTACAATTTATAATTTATTTATAAACCCATGCATGTGTTTAATTGGAGTCGGGTGAGCAGAGATCATTAATAACCTATCACCAAGAAATAGGTGTCAAAAAGAGAAGAGAGGATTAACATAATGACATGTGGCCTGTGTAGCTGCAGATGTCACACGCAGCTGTGTTGCTCTTTTGTGTTGCTAGTAGGATTTTTGTATTTCGAAAGTACATGTATGTGTAAATTTATGTCTTGACTGAGTCTGCAATGATGACACCGCTGAGCTGTTTTAGATGGATCCCACTACGACAGTAGTTGAAATGTGCAGTAAGATGTCTAGACATAGTTTTTAATAATTCAAAGGCTCATAATTGAGAAGTTGTAATTATTCAAATGCATTGTTCTCCTAATCAATTCCAAAATTAAACAGGCCATCTCTCTGACATCTTATTCACTTCATTTGCCAGGAGATTTTACTGAAGGGCATTCTACAAATTGTCGAGGCGAACATGAACATCGAACCTCTTCACTTGCTGACCTTTCCAATAATCTTTGGGGCCTCAACACCAGCAGGGGTGTCCCCTGCCTCCAGGCAGAACGGCGCTGGCGGGGGTAAAAGTGTTGGTTTGATCTGGAAAGGCAAGCTGTCGCCTGGGCGCAGGGAGGGGGACACAGAGTTCAGACCGAGCCACCTGCGTTCCTCCCCCTGGCACATGGCTCCCCTCCACTTGCCCCTCGTAGGGCAGAACTGCTGGCCTCACATGGCCAGTGGCTTCAGCGCCTCTATGTGGTTGAGGGTGGCAGAGCAAGAGGAGAAGGACGGGGATACAGAGAAGGGTGAGAATCTGATCCGATACCAAATGCCATTTATTCCAGTCCATAAATAAAAACTGCTTTTGAGAGTTTTTCCTTACTGTTTTTCAGAACAGGGGAACCCTCCTACAGCCGATTCTCACCATGGCTTCTCTCAGGCCGGGACGAGATTAGCGGAAGAGGGTCTCATTCATATTCTGTCCATGGGCTCTAAGGCACTGATGCTTCAAGTGTGGGCAAACTTCTCTACAGGCTCCCTCACATTCCGGTGAGTACCAGAGATTGCTACATTTTCAAAGATATGCATGTGTGAAATGGTACTACTACCTTTCATGGTAAATTAATCTTGAAATATTCTAATGTAACTTTCCCCCAGGATTTGCATAGACCCAAATGATGAAATAAAAGCAGGGCTGTTGGCGCAGGCCGACTCCGAGGGACTGCTCAGGCCGGGCCAATGGCAGCACCTCGGGCTCACTTACACCCAGCAGCCGGAAGGGAAGAAGAACATCCACGGCCGTGTGGTTGTATGGGTGTGTGGCATCAGGTGAGGAAACATGTGTAGCAGCAAGAATGGGAACCTCTGTTTATATTGTAGATAAGTGAAAATTGTATTCATTTTAACTCGACTTGCTCTCTGTCTCAGGAAATGTGAAGTTTTTTTGGACTACACCTTACCCAGAAAGTCCAGTTTATCGTCTGACAGCAACAAGACCTTCTGCATGTTGGGCCACTGTACGCCATCATCCGAGGAGCTGATCAAGCAGGGTGGGCGCTGGAGCATGGGCACTGTGCTTCTCTTCAATGGTAGGACTCCTGTTACCATCTGTCATCATAAGCTCTTCCACACTGAATCAGTCAGTCGTCCTCTCACTCAACACTCGTGCAGTTTATTTGAATCCTTCACGTTTGGCCTCAGTGCTGCTCCCTGATGGTAGATTGATTAGTGCTTAATGTCTTAAGCTGCTGTTATACATTCCTAAAGTAGTATAAACAGAAGTACTATGCGTCTGTGGTGCAGCTGTCCATCTACCTGTCTGTTTTGGAGCCCAGCCCTTAAATGCAGAATAAGATTTATAATATAATGAGTAAGATCAGATTTTTACTCTGGTGGCTGTAAAATCTCTTGCTTGTGTGATGTGTGGCGTGCAGTAGATTCTTAGCATGACTAAATGCTTCCCTGGTTTGCCTCTAATTGCCTGCTAATTGGTTTTGGTTGATCTCAGCCTGCAGGTCCAACTGTTGTCTTCTGACATGCTTTAGTTTCTCCTCTGTCTTTGGAATTCATGAAGGGGAACATATTATTCTGGGAAAATAGACTCAAGAAAACAAGAAATAAAACATCAAGGTGCAGCATGACGCCTCGAGGGTGTAGCTGTGCGTCACATCGTATGATTTTACTTTGAGTTATTGATGGAATAAAATCGATCATTAATTCATGGTGTTGATTCAACATCTATTTATCATTTCTCCATGGAGGGGGGACTTCCATTTTTATCTGGTAATTGGACAAAATATCTACCTGCTAAAATACATTTTGGACAATTATTTCATCTCTAATGTGTTCCTCCGTATTTCAGGGTCTAGAGTCGGATCTGAGGAGGCCTTTTTCCTGTATACCAGCGGGCCCGACCTCACCTCAATCATGCCCTGCAAATACGGCAACCCCAGTGGGACATTCTCCAAGTTTGTCACTCAGGAGGGGCTCAAGTGTGAACATGTACGGGAGCTTCTGATGAAGAGCAAGGATGTGGACACAACAGCTTTGGTTGTAAGTCTTTGTTTCCGTGTGGCTTTATAAACTCGCTAATCACAGTATAAACACGCTGTTCTGGGATTTAAAGTAGACAGAGAAATGTTGTATTGCCCCTGTTTCTGTATGTCAGTGATGTCCGAATCTAAATTGAAACTGCTGTTAAACCCTGTGCTTTGTTAGCATAGCACATTGTTTAATTTCATGGTGTGAGGAATGTGCTGTTCCAATTAGTTGTCATTACTGATACACCGTAGGAAGTCCTTTTCCCTGAATGGAAAAAGCTATTATAGTTAAGCTGCAGCTTGTTTAGTGAGAGTGGAAATAGTTTTTCTGCAATTAATTGCAAATGGATTTTTTGGTAAAAGCTCAAAGAGGAAAGGAGTAAGCCAGGAACAATGAATAATTTCCTCCTCGCATGGTTGTGCTTTTCTCTTATAATGTTACCTGGTCTACCCCGGATCTAAGCAATTCTGAAAATTGTAGCCCCGAGCAAGTTGTGCTCCTGGCTCAGGATATTACCAAATAATTTAAACTATTGAACGTTACAGAATGAGCACATCGTGCCTGATGACCGTGATTGTGCATGTTGTGTTTCTTCACAGGAGAGCTTGGCAGTTGTGTATGCTCCCAGCAGCCCCAGAGTCTACACTATCTATGAGCCTGTGATTAGATTGAAAGGCCAAGCCAAGACAGTGGTTACGCAGCGTCCCTTCAGCTCCAAAGAGGTGCAGAGTGTTTCACTAGAGCCCGGGGCTCTCAAGGCTCTGCTCCCGACTGAAACCCAAGGTCTGCAGAGCGTCGTGCACAAGATCGGAGGGACAGGAAATTTTGTCTTCCTCTTTGCACAGGTAGGATGATTATTTAAATGAAGCATTTAAAGTAATGGTGGTCCACTAGTATAGTTATGTCTGGAATGCTTTGCGGCATTGGTATTTCATTTACAAAGAAAATTCATGGAATTCTACAAATACACAAATTAACCGTACTGGAATCTAATTGGTGTAGAGCATAATCAGGCTTGTGCAGTATCAAGATTTATTGGTATACCGGTGTATTTACAAATCCTAAAGGTATGATTTATATTACTGTCAAAATACAGATGCTCCTCTTTCTATTACAATATCAAAACATGATAAGTTTATGACAACAGGGAACCTTTGAAGTAGGAAATAGATAATTGGCCTTCCCTTTCTGCTCAATGCTCCTGTATCGACCCATTTTACTTGTCGCCGGGTGAAGAGAGAGAAAGTTTACTCCATGAGTGTAGGCGCAGAACTCTGGTACAGCTATTGCTCGTTCCAGTAACGGTGACTCACCATCGCCTCTTAAAGAACAAAGTGATCTTACAAGACAAGACGGACCGACACAATCTTGTTCAGGCTAAAATGTTTCTGGACGTACTATTTAGGATTACATGCAGGTTCAAGCACAAAGGGCAAATCTGTAGTTAATCTTTAGTTAAACTACTAATTCAACTCTGAAATGGAGACCCGATTGATTGTCAGCTGTGTCTAATAGTTGGTGATGATGTGAAAAGTTTAGTTTAATATGACAAAAAGTTTGAGATAAGGCTTTTGTGATTTTTTATGTGTAAAATGAAGTTATGTTGATGAAGAAAGACATAAATGTTGACACTCATACTTTTGTCTGCGGAGTCCAGACGGTGGAGCTGAATGACTGTGAGAAGACCCAGGCACTGGCCCTGCAGATACTGCTGTCTCTGTCCAAACTCAACCAGCATCGCATGCACGAAATCGACTGTTACCATGGTTACTCTATGATCCACCAGGTGCTCATCAAGTCCAAATGCATCGTGGGATATCATATACTGAAAGTGAGTCAAACCCTCTGCTGTCCTCTGTTCCCACGTCCCCTGCTGATGTCTGCATTAAAACATATTCCACAGCGCTGTTTTTTACCATTAATCTCATCCAGCCGACATGCTGGGGCCTCTCGGCGCTGCTGTGAGATGACCCTGCTGTTTCCTGACCCTCTGGATGTGTCTGTAATTGAGCTGTGTAATGGCTGTGTGCTGAAATGGACTCTGTCTGACTTGATGCAACATTGAGCTCCTGCAGAGTCACACTACACCTCAGAATGCCTTTGTCGCATTAGGCTTCCATCTATTTTATGATGTGATTTTGAACACTCAAAATCTTCCCATATAACAGGTAACATACTGCGTTAGAGTTGTTACCAATTTTGTATTTCTTTTCTATGCTGGAGAATCATTTGACTTGCGTGTCGCTCTTGCAAAGTAAATCTAGCTAAACCAAACTAAACTACATCACAGCTGATCCCTTACAGGGAGTAACATAATATTATGACTTACTTTATGTGAGACGCTGAGCTTCTCTGTTCCCTCAGTCTAACAGAGACCCAAAATGCTTCAAGATTTATACATGATGCCAGTCACAAAGGAAAGACTTCCTCAAGGAGTTAAAGGAGAATGTATCTATTTTCCTCCGGTTTTGCAGTTTAAGGTTGTTTCTGGACAGATAATCAATACATGGACGTTTTGTCTGATTATAGCAGACAGCACTCTAGACGTTATCCTACAAACACAGTGCAGATTACTGTGTTTCTTATGTGGTGACCACATTGTGTCCGTCTAGACTCTGCTGGATGGGTGTTGTAGTGGACCAATCCTAATCCTGGGGGATGACGGTCAGTTTCGTCTGGACACGGAGTCTATCGCCGTGGTGCAGGACATCAGGATGCTCTCAGACATCCTGTTGGACTGGAAGATCTGGGCCAAGGCAGAGGTAAGTGCAATATTGAAATACTGGTGATAAACTGATGATCTGAGTGAACTATTTCTGGTATTGTGCTGCCTTGATGGTGCAGTAATAGAGAAAAGCTGCTTGAATCTTACTCAGTCTGTATAATAACGTATGATGGCTGATTGCAGACCCAGTTATTTACATTCAAAATAAACTCAGATAAGAACACACACAGAATTGTCATTCATTGTTGATGCTGTGTTGGTCAGTGTGGAGTTTGGGAAACCCTGCTTGCTGCCTTGGAGATCCTCATCAGGGTGCACCACCCTCATCAGGTCTTCAATATCCGTCAGTTCCTTAAGGCTGAAGTAGTACATCGCTTCCTGCTCACCTGTCAGGTGTTACAGGTAGGTAACGGAGCTTTTGTTACAATATAATATGTTCTCTTTAGAGATTATTCCTTAAAGCATTTTATTTTCCTCAAGGAGCATCGGGACGAGCATCTGACTGCCATGCCACAGGAAGTCTGCCTGTCATTCGTCAAAATAATCCAAGAAGTATTAGGGTCGCCTCCGGATCTGGACCTGCTCAAATTAATTTATAACTTCCTGCTGGCGGTGCATCCGCCTACCAACACCTACGTCTGCCACACTCCATCTACCTTCTACTTCTCATTACACATAGGTGAGGAAACCTTGCAGCTGCTGAAAGCAGCACGTCTGTTCCCCATTAATTAATAACACTGAGCTCTTTTGATGTCCCTGTTTGTCAGACGGGAAGCTGTACCACGAGAAGGTGCAGTCCATTATGTACCTGCGACACTCAAACAGCGGAGGAAAGTCTGCCAGCAGCTCAGTGCTGTCTCTGTCTCCGACCGTCTTCACTGAAGGTAGGCATACTTCAACAGTGTTACACCGACATTAAAGCCCTTACAGACATCCAACCCCGCTAAGATAATATAATACATCCCTCCAGGTTCTTGTTAGACATTATAATAAGGAACATCAGAAGGGATTTTATGTGTCTTGTAACTCAAAGAAGAAATATTTCATTATGGTTTCTGGTGCTGCGACTCTCTTACTCACCGATGAAATACAACCTGAGTTCTATTCCAACTACCAAAATGTAAACACCATTACTACTTCAAATAGACTGAAGAATGAACATCAGGTCATTATATTCGTGTTTTACGACTCCTATCTTCCACACCTTTTTGATTGAATAAGATTTTATGTAACTACTGATCTTAACAGTAACTTCCACAGTGCTTTTATATATCTTTATTTAACTACACCATTTTATATTTTGTCTAAGCTTTCATTGTTCCATTCAGTTTTACTTTTACTAGCCTCTTTCTTCATCATAAACTAGCTTTTTGAATCTTATTCTGCATAAAGTGCATGTAAATGAGGTAGATTTGTCTGTGACAACTTGAAACACTTCAATCAAATGAAACCCACTGAAAGAAACTACCGAGCCGACCATGTTTCCCATCAACACAGTTTCTTAGGAAGGTAATGGGCCGATAGAACAACCTCAGTGCACCGCAGCTTAGATTCTACAAGTTCGTCACTCGACTGGAGGAATGAAAACAATTATTTTCAAAGATCTTCCCGCGTTTGGTGTTTTGATGATGGAGGTGGTCTGGCTTACAATCGGGTCGAGATCTGGCCAGTGTGAAGGTTCCAACATCTGATTCACATTATTCTCACACTCATCAAGCCATTCATTGACCCCTCTATGAATCGGAGAATTTGCATCCCTTATAGGATAAAGGTGATCAATTGGGACTGTGTATTGTTGGACAGTCCCTATAAGGGGACAGATGGATCCAAACCATGCCTGCAAAATGCTTCCCACAGTATAACATGGAACGTTGCGTCACAAATACTAAACTATTAGAGTGGATGTTTGCCTTTTTTTCCCTCAGTTGAATGAGGCAAAATCTGTTAGTTTCGGAGAATGTATGGTCATGAAAATGTATTGTTAATGTGTGTGTGAACTCAGTTAACAAGTGTTGAACTATTTGATGATGTTTGTTTTCCAGGCCACCTCGTTGCTCCTTCCCCTGAACATGGAGGTGATGATCAGTCCTTACGCCCGCCTAGTCTGGTACCATCTCCGTACACTTCCCCTTTGCTGACACCTCGCCTCGGACATGGCAGCTCAAACGAGGCAGGTGTAGGGGTCTCCCTTGGCACCCAGCAGGCTCTGGGGAGTACAGAGACACTCAAGAAGGGCGCAGGTGATGAGCAGCTCCTGAGCAGTTGTGAATCAGCAAAGACTATCTGTGAATCAAGAGAAATAGGTGAAGGAGGATCTCAACGCACCCCGTCCATTAGCGTTGAGGAAGAGCGGGACGAGGCGGCAGAGGTGGACAGCCTGGCAGAAGGCAGCGTGGGAGTGGCAGAGTCTGAGGACAGATTTGACTGGGCCAGTGATGAGGCGCCACGACGCCCTGACAGCCTGAAAGGTATCCAGTCCTTCCAGAGAAGCCACAGCAACCTGGCCAGTCTCGGACTAGCCTTCCCGGCTTCAAACGGATCGCTGGCAATCGTTCGCTGGCCCAGTGTAGCAGACCGAAGCTCCATGCCTGAAGACTGGGAGAGCTACACATACTCTCCTGGCTATGAGAGGGCACACAGCAAGACTGAGTCCAATGACAGGTACACATTGGTTAACAAGGTTGTTTGACTATTAGATACAGTTTTGTTCTAGTTGTTAAAAATTAGTGCCAATGCTAATCATAAAACCCCTTAATAACTTAATAACAAGCCATTGTAGTATTTAAGTATTTGTATGTCTGCGTTGGTTTTGCTCTGCTGTGTAACTCTTGAAGAAGCTAAGAAGAGAAAAAGAGTGGCAAGTCAGTGTAACGCTGTCTTCACTGTGTTTCTATAAAACTGATGTCAGTTCAGATGGAGATGCAGCAAAATCAACTTGCCTCTGACCTCCCACACCTGCTGCCTCTGTTCGAGCCCACTGTCACTGACTTGCCACAGCTGGTCTGATGGTTATCCTTTTAAATCCCGACAGCAACGTATCAACAGAATTAAATGCGGCAAAGTCCTGTAATTACCACTTGCACCAGAAGAGGCCGCTGTATCTAAAATTTATATTCTGTTTCATTAATTCTTGTTACAGAATAAACAACCTTACATCGGTTTTATACATCAGGCAACCTGCATCACTGCACTCAAAGGATGAGCATCAGCCCCTGTAAATCCCATATCAGTGGGCCACTAGATATAAAATATGATGTATTTCACAGTTCTATAACAGTTGAGTATTAAAAAATATTAAGCACTGATACTGCAAGACACTAATCCCTCTTAATATTGTTCAAAATAACATTCTGTGTACCCTTAAATCCCATTGTAAATGTTCTTAGACACCCAGTAGGAGTGAAGAAGGAAATGTAGCTAGTGAGTAATTCCTGCTCCGTACTTGAGTGGTGAAGTGTTACTGCCTGTCTCAGGTCCAGTACGGAGGACTGCCTGGTGCTCATTTGCTGTGGACTGTACGATCTTCTGAGGGGCGTCCTGCTGCTGTTGCCTGACCTCATGCTGGAGGAAGTGATGGACAAGCTCATCCAGCCGGAGGCCCTCATTGTCATGGTCAACCACTCGTCCTCCCTCATCCAGCAAGGCGTCATGAAGGTCAGTTCAGCGTTTTCTTTGATCGGCATCCTACACAAAGCAGGTAGTTCACATTAAGCAATCAAATATGAGTCACATCTAATTTAAGATTTTTCATTATTACTTTTCCACAATCTCAGGTGTTACACAAGCAATTCAGTTTTCTCACAGTATTCCATCTTTACAGCACCTGCACTGTACTGCTCTAAATGAACAGGCCTCATTGTATTCTTCTACTCTCTCCCAGCTGCTGGATGCCTATTTCAGCAGAGCCCACAAGGAGCAGAAGGAGAAATTCTTGAAGAACCACGGCTTCTCCCTCCTGGCCAACCAGCTGTACATCCACCAGGGCAGTCAGGGGCTCCTCGAATGCTTCCTAGAGATGCTCTTTGGACGGCCGGTGGGCCTGGAGGAAGAGTGAGTGCAGAAAAAATAAACCTAAAGTTTATCATATCGCACTTATTACACCAGAGAACATGTTCATGCATCGAATCTTTTGTACCGCAGGCACAAGTTTCATGTTTTAATATTATGCATATGATGGATAATCTGCTGTATGCATATTTTCTGTGTTACTCTCTAGTCTGGATCTGGAAGAAATGGAAAATATCTCCCCCTTCACAAAGCGCTGTATAATCCCAGTGTTGGGTCTCATTGAGAACTCCCTGTACGAGAACTCCTTGGTGCACAACATCCTCTGCATGCTGCTGCAGCTCCTCAACGCCTGCTCCAAGCTGGCAGACATCCTGCTAGACCACGGGCTGCTCTACGTGCTCTTTAACACCCTCTCCACCCTCAATGGCATGGAGAACGGGTACGGCTGCCAGAACAAAGGATGACTCATTCAAACACCTCTATGAGCTCATGGGGTTTCATCTTCAATCTCTGAGCCATGAATGAAATCATTAATCCTCTCACTGGTGTATACACAAGTGGTTGAATCACATCCTGTGCTTCTTGTTTTCCTTGTCGTCCCTCTGTAGTATTCCCCTGAATGACTATAAGCTCCTGGTGTGTGACATCCAGCAGCTGTTGGTGGCTGTCACTATCCACTCCTGCAGCTCTTCAGGGTCCCAGTACTTTCGCATCATCGAAGACCTCATTACCTTGCTTGGTTTCATGCAGACCAGCAAAATGCGTCGCACACAGGGTGAGGGCTGGATTTCTCTAATACACTTGGAAAATACATCATCGCTGTCATTTACTTTGCTCCGCGGTTCTGTATGACACCAAGCTCTGCTGCAGAAAGAAACAGGACTGTCACTTCATTATCTCCAACCGCAGAGTGGAAAGTCATTTGGCTCACATCTCCACACTCCCACTAAATGGTTTTGTCTCATTTTTCACTACATTTGCACTTGAAGTATCTCTCCCCGGTTATCACACATTTTCTTTAATCTGATATAATCATTCCTCGATTTACTAGACATTACAAATTGCCCTGAACATGGCACCCTTTACATTTTTTGTAATTAGAGTCCACTATTATTGCACTCATTGTCAGTCAGTCACCAATGAGGGGCATTCAATCAACCTTTAACATGGCCACATTCTTTTTTTTCTATTCTTCTAGAGATGGCAGTGGCTTTGCAGTTTCGCGTCCTTCAGTCAGCGATTGAGTTTATAAAGACAACAGCCAACCAGGAACCTCAGAAGCTGAGCAGCTCTGTCAATGCACCCAGCTCTCCACATCATGCCATCTATCAGAAACGAAAGAGCATTGCAGGTGAGTGTTTGATTCTGGTTAGATAGTAGAGAATTATTGTTCAGATTTCCCGGTCCAGGTCAACCTCGCCACCATTTGTGTTCCACAACTCCACAATCACTTGTATGTTTATTCCTCATCCCGATCTGAAGGTTCCATTGCCATGAAAGACTCCATTATCCCGCGTATCCCCAGACAGCACTACTGCTCCTACGGCCAGATCCCCCTGTCCCCTTCCTTCAGCTTCCTGTCACAGGACTCCCCCCTCCCCTCCCCCTCTGGAGCTCCATCCTACATGCTTCACTGTGATGCAGGTAGCTTGGATTGCGGCAGAGAACATCCTCCCTGACATGGGACATGTTGTCTCCCAAAATTGCAGTGAACTCACCCTTTCGCCCAGTAATCTTTTACGCTACTGGTGCTTTTGTGTGTGCGTGCATGTTTTCAAATGAATGCTTAACCGATTCAGTGTTAAGCATTTCAGCTCAGATGCTATTTTGATCAATGAGTCTTTATCATCTTCTATGTGTTCTATGATTTATGAGGTATATGCATAACCTCACTCTGAACTTGAAAGGAAATGGAGCATGTGTGTTTTTCTTTACAAATCCTGAGCAACTAATTTGTGCCCTCACAACTGAGCACAAACCCCTGTTGTGCTTGTAGGCCGGCGTCGGTTCTCTCTGGCCCAAACTGACTCTCTACTGATGCGGATGCGCTCCGTAGCGAGTGATGAGCTCAACCAGATGATGCAGAGGAGGATGAGCCAGGAGAACCCCATTCGTGCTAGCGAGACGGAGTTTGTCCAACGGCTGCAGAGGCTTGTGGTTCTTACTGTCAACAGACTCATATACCACGGTAAAACCAGGAACAAAATCAATTCTTATTTTGGGAGTTTGAAGAAATACTTCTACCGACTATTTTTCACTTGACATGAGCACAAACTTGATTTCTGTTTAATCCTGTTTCTGTCATGTTGTGTCTCTTGTTTCAGATGTGAGTCAAGACTTATTCGACTTGCTGAATATTCCCGACTCACCAGACCAACAGCTTTTCACACCAGATCCAGGTGACCAAACACAAGAAGAGAGCGGCTCTGCCTCTGTCCTGCACTCACCGACTCCCTTCACCCTGCCGCCGGCTAGCAAGAAGAGCTTTCAGAAAGACATCCTCAAACTAATGATGGACGGGATTAAAATCAGCCTGGTATGACTTGAAAACCTTTCAGTGAATCTCTTGAGCCATAAAATGCTGTATGGTGTATCGGCTGACTTTTGTGTTTGGATTCATAGGGTAGTACGGGTCGAGGAGGAGCCCCACATCAGCAATGGCGAAGGATCTTATGGTCATGTAGGGACACATTTCGGGTCCAAATCGGTCGCCTGCTGGTGCACACACTGAGCCCTGCCCGTCTGCTGTCTGACAGGAAGGAGGCGCTTGAGTTTGTTTTTGATCCTAGACATTTGGACATCCTCAAGGAGAGCCTCAGCCCAGGTCTAGAGGTGGGTGTAATAGAAATGAATGTCACCTTACCCTTTTATCGTTTTGTTGTCAACTAAAACTAAATACCAGGATCAAAAATTTCCTTTTTGAATGGGAGCACTCGTATATTGTCCTAATGACATACCTTTTTAACGTTCTGTGGATGTTTCAGGGTGACGTGTGCAGGGCATATCGTGTTTGTTTTTTTGTCATTATCATGCATGCAGAGCAGTTTCCAAGTCTTGAATCCTAAATAAGTCTTAACGGAGAGACGAAATGCTCTTTGTCAGCACACTTGCATTACCATAGGAGTCTTCTTTCAACCTGCTTCCTCCCCTCAGGCTTAACTGAATGTCAATCAGCTGCATAAAGCTTGTTTCCACAGATAAGATTTTAATCTGTGCTCTCCCTCACGCAGCATGGACCCAAGTTGTCTCTGTACCTGTATGAGATGCTGCATGATCACAAGGACAGCCTCACCAAAGATGAACAGAATGCCGTGGGTGTGTTCATGACATCGCTCAAGCTCTGTGGCCATCGCTGCATCCCACCCAGCGCTCCACACAAACAAGACTTGCTTAAGGCCATAAAAGAGGCAAGTCTTACGATTAAAAACTCCTTATTTGTGATTTAAAACGAATCTGCCTGTTTGGCAGTTCATCAGTATGAAACATCAGTTTCTGTGCAGGTTTGAATTCTTCGGTATGTGTGAGGATTTAGCTAATGTATGTTTGAAGCGTGTTTACCTTTTAATTCTGTTCATATAGGAAAAATTCAAGTATCAAGTAGAAGAGGAATCAAGCAAAGGAGCGTGGGAAAAGAAAATGACAAACACTCAGAAGAAGTGAGTCTGCTTTTTTTTTCTGATTCAAGCTTCATGTTCAGCACATCATAGCATCACAGCAACATCATATTGGTAAGAATTGTTGTCTTTGTTCTGCTCCTCTATTAACTTCATTATTCCTGTGCAGTCTTATCCAGAGGCTGGAGGGAAAGTCCAAAGACATTTCCAAGATTGCAGCTGATATCACTCAGAATGTGTCTTTGCGGCAAGGCATGGAGAGAAAGAAAGTCATCCAGCATATCAGGGGACTCTACAAGACTGACCTCAGTGCCAGCCGACACTGGCAGGAGCTGGTGCAGCAACTCACTCATGACCGGTGGGCATGCAAATCTCTGTGTCACAGGGGCTTAAATAACAAAGCACAATCACTGCCATTTGGCCCTTTCAAACAGTGAATTTTAGGGGGAAAAATGTATGAAAAATATAACCCCGTCTTCAGTGCTACCTACGTTCCTGCAGTCGGATTTCCACTGTACAGATACGAGTACACATGTTTTTGAGTGAGCTTTAATTGTCTGTTCCAGTGCGGTTTGGTATGACCAGACATCCTACCCGACGTCCTGGCAGCTTGACCCCACTGAAGGGCCAAACAGAGAGCGACGACGGCTACAAAGATGCTACCTCACAATCCCCAATAAATACCTACTGAAAGACAGACGGAAATATGAAGGTGAAAATCCCCCTCGTACTCAATGCAATATGTTCAAATTCTTTATAGTTGTCTGTTATTGTGATTGTCAGTGACCACAATCTGATCTACTTTCCTCCCTTAGACACAGTGAAGCCACCACTGTCGTTCCTGTTTGAGGATAAGACTCACTCATCCTTCTCCTCCACTGTTAAAGACAAAGCCACCAGCGAGCCCATCAGGTATCTCTTCTTTCATCTATCTTACTGCCTGCCTGTAAGCCTTTAGTAAACATCTTAGAAAACTAGGATGATCTGAAGAAGACACATAAATGTCTAATAGACCCGTCTTGCATTGATGCATGTCTATGCTTTATTCAGATGTTGTCTTTCTTGTATGAGAAATGTCATTTTGTCTCCTTAGGTTCACCAGGCGGTGCGTCAGTGTTGCCCCCTCCAGAGAGACAGCAGGGGAGCTACTCCTGGGTGAGACACTGACTGCCGCTCACAGATGCTCCATGCATAATATACTCAGCCGGTTACAAGGCACAAAGAGTAATGTGCACTAGGGAATATTGCTTTCCTCTCGCACTCGAATGTTAGTTCTTCAGCGGGGGAAGCTTTTGTTTGTCTTGCTCTCACTACACCAAATCTCACTCACCCTGTATCGTCTCACAGGAAAGTCTGGGATGTACTTTGTAGAGGACAACGCTGCCGACGCTCATGACAGCCAGGTAAAGCCAGAGGATTGTTATTCTCTGCACAGCAGTGACAGGGGGTTTGCAGTGTATTATGCGAGTTTGCCTTGCTGCTCAACACCAGATATGTTTATGTATTTGGACAGAGTCTACACGGGGAGACCGAGGCACCCTCTTTCTCATGGACATACGAGGAGATCAAGGAGGTGCACAAGCGATGGTGGCAGCTCAGAGACAACGCCGTGGAGATATTCCTCACCAATGGCAGGACGCTGCTGTTGGCCTTTGACACCACCAAGGTGAGGAGAACAAAAGTGAAGAAGCCCTGTTGGGGCTGGAACAACTGGCTAAACAGCAAATAATTGCTGTGAATGCTTGCGAGTCTCCTGAAATCATGAACGCCAAGGCACAAAAACCTGTGTAGCTTCAATACAAGCATGTCCAGATCAGAGGCCAGCTCCGATCAGATGATCCATCAACACCCACTTCCAGCACTTAGTCCTCCTCCTGTAAAGACGATCACACCTTGAGGTGGACAGGCCTTTTACTTTAGAAGTTTAAGACCTTTTGACCCACAAAGGAAATTAAACACATTTTCCGTGATAAAATAACACTAGAAATCTTTTCATATTTAGGAACTGTGATCAGTAGGAGCTTCAGCGGTTCAGTTGAGGCTACTTTAATTCCCCTTAATACATTCTTTTAAAATACTAGTTCCAATCGTTCTTCCAGTGATTTGTAATTATAAATTAAATAAAATAAAACAGGATTTTCTGTGTGGCAAACAGCCTGGCACTGCAGAATTTCACACTTTATTATTAGGCCAACAAAACTCGCTTTATCTCCCACTGGACATCGTTTCATACAAATAAAGATTCTACAAAGATTGAAGTACTCAAGTGTGAAGTTATACAAGATATAATCGGTCTCCAGTGCATCAGACGTTTGATTTGTTGAATGCAGATTTCTTCATAATTACGCCTTTCGTCCCGACATACGAGACTACTGAAGCCTGAATATGTTTTCAAACATGCTGAACACTCACATTAATCCAGATCCTGATGATGTAAGTAAGCAGCCGGTTGCCCGTTAACACTTCGTGTCTCACAGCATTTTTAATGCAGAGACGCAGAGTGCAGAGAAAAAAATGTATTTTTTTTAATTGTTTTTTAGACTCTGAATTGGCTAAGATTGGGTTTATCTTACAAAAACACCCAGCAGGCGACAAAAACTTCCATGTTTCATTTCATTTTAAAATAATATCACACAGGATGAACTATAAAAAGTACGAAATAAAAGAGACTACTAATGTTAACGAAAAAAAGAAAGCTGATAATAAGATAAGATACCAAGTTATTCATTGTTATTCAATGTAACTTATATTGTAAAACAGAGAAATAAAAACAGTTCACTTTATTGTTAACATTTCTATGGCTGATGATACAAGAACATGTGCAGACAACAATGATCATCTGTTCCGTCAAATGTTTTGAGTTTTTCTATGGCTGATACCAATATTTCAAGTCATAGGCATAGTTGAATATTTAATCTGCGTATTACCTTCACCATCTCACAATATGATAAGCACTTTGGGTTTCTTTCAGAATCAGAGGACGACGTAAAGAAATCTTTAAAAGCTTTTATATGAATCAAATTGAAGTTCAAGACTTCTTGAATAATTAAATAGCAGCACTCTTAATGCATCTGTCGCACCTTTAGTGTGAAAGAACTTTTAGAGACAATGCAGGTTTTGTTTTAATCAAACTGTAGGATTCAGATTGTATTTTCGAGTTATCTCCATGTGTTCCTTCAATCCTGACGACGGATAACATCACTTTTCCCTTTGTGTTCTTCTCGGTGAAGTTTCGGGATGATGTCTACCACAACATCCTGACCTCTGATCTGCCCAACCTGCTGGAGCACGGCAACATCTCGGCGCTAACGCAGCTGTGGGGCTCTGGTCAGATCTCTAACTTTGAGTACCTCACACATCTCAACAAGCACGCTGGCCGTTCCTTCAACGACCTCATGCAGTACCCAGTGTTTCCCTTTATCCTGCGAGATTACATCAGCGAGACGCTGGATCTGCAGGACCCGAACATCTACAGGTCAGTGCTGGATGGCAACTCTGTTACTGTGCTGAGGTTGTGTTTGTCATTAGCTTTAAAAGGAAAGATATTAAAAAGAGACATTGTCATGTTAATTAATCTAAAAGCATGCATCAGACTAATCTATGCATCAGATTATAGCTCTAAAAAGTGTTTGTTTAACGTTCCTGAAGTGTTGAGGAATGTGTGTGTTTACTTTAAGATCCCCTCCAGCCCTCCAGACATGTTTCAGAAGGTTCATTTGTGAGGGTGCTAAACAGCTAACCTCGGACTGTCATGTCTTGTAATACCTCTTTGTTTCTTCAAGAGGCGACAGTGAGTCTTTGTAGCTGTAAGGAGCTGCAGCTCTGTGAGTCAGTGTAGCCCGGTTCTACCACAGGGACGAGCCTCTAATAAAAGACATAACTATCTCTCTCCGGGGCTCCTCACATGGCGGCGGTGGGAAAGATTGAGCATTACCTGAACCCCGGTTTGTTCTATACTGTAGCCGTGTGAGGGAGCAGCGGCCCAGGCCATCCATCCTACGGAGGAAACAAATTCTTGCTGCAGCAATCTCATTCTGTCAGTCACTACCCAAAGCTTGTTACCATAGATGAGTGTTGGAATTTAAATTGAGATTTTTCCTCCCTCACCCCTCATTATAAATTCCTTATAATAAAATGTTAACTTTTGGACAAAGCATGTCCTACAGTACATCACTGTCATATACATTCTTTGTGTTCGTGCCCTGGAGGTCTCCGGTTTTCTCGTCAAACTTTAGTGTTAGTTGAAACTGGACCATGATTGGTTCCGAGCTAGTTGTGATGTCACTAATCCACATCGTTCGACAATTCATGTGAAAATAGTCGGCTAATGTAAAACTCTGCAGAGACGTGGAAGAGATTTAAAATGGAAGAATTATCTTTTGTCACTGGTGAACATCAGGGTTCATTACTGCCCTGCTTCCTCTTTTGTCGTGCAGGAATTTGAACAAACCGATCGCAGTACAGTCGAAAGAGAAAGAAGATCGCTACGTGGCTAATTACAAGGTAAGACCTGTCGTATCTTATTCCCATTTTATTTGAGTGTATTGGAGTTGTCCGTAAGAAAACTCCAGCTTGTGTGTGTTTCTCGTGCAGTACCTGGAGGAGGAGTACAGGAAGGGTATTCGCGAGGACGACCCCATGCCTCCCGTCCAGCCTTACCACTACGGCTCGCATTACTCCAACAGCGGCACTGTGCTGCACTTCCTAGTCCGCATGCCACCTTTTACCAAGATGTTCCTCGCCTACCAGGGTGAGTCACCTAATTCTATCCATTTATCACAGAAGAAACTGGATCTGCATTGTTTTCTACAGTGAATATAGTTTCAACGAGCCCTGTAAAAGTTGATTGACTGACAATTCATGAACAGCGGATAATTATCAGACGTCTCTACAAAGCTTTTAGCAGCGCTGAGTGCCGCCCGTCTACATCAACATCTCAATGTGAAACTTTGAATGCCACTTACCTGAAGATCCTAAGCTCAGATTCAGAACCGTGGAGCCGTAGCCATGTTCTCTAACACTTGATAGCCATGAAAGGTTATTTTGTCTTTATACTTTTTATCCTCTCCCTTCCCCCTCTTTTTAATTTCTTCCCCTCTTTTAATTATTTTGTCATTCATCTGTCCCCCTTCTGATCCTCCGAGGCATCTTTTTATGTGATCGTAAATGTATTCAGCAAGCGTGGTGTCTAAGGTCATGAATGGGGATCTTTTTCAATCAGTGAGGCGAATTTGTAATTAGATCGTCTTTGTTGTTAATCAGACCAGAGCTTTGATATCCCGGACCGGACATTTCACTCTATGAATACCACGTGGCGCCTGTCGTCCTATGAGTCCATGACCGATGTGAAAGAGCTCATCCCAGAGTTTTTCTACCTCCCAGAATTCTTGGTCAACAGAGAGGGTGATTATTTTTGCACTCTTAAACAACTTTGCCTGTCGCAGCTGCGTAAGTTTCTCACAGCTTGATAGTAAGCTTGTTTCTCCCTAAACAGGTTTTGACTTTGGAGTTCGTCAGAACGGCGAGAGGGTAAATCATGTCAATTTGCCCCCCTGGGCTCGCAACGACCCGCGTCTGTTCATCCTGATCCACCGTCAAGCGCTGGAGTCTGACCAGGTGTCCCAGACGCTGTGCCACTGGATCGACCTGGTATTTGGGCTAAAGCAAAAAGGAAAAGCTGCCGTCCAGGCCATCAACGTCTTCCACCCAGCTGTACGTCTCTATTTCACCACTTCTAGAATCTCTTTGTATAATATTGACGCCATTGTTTCTCACACCAGTTTTCTATCAATTTGCAGACCTACTTTGGCATGGACGTTTCGGCTGTAGAAGACCCAGTGCAGAGAAGGGCCCTAGAAACCATGATCAAGACGTACGGACAGACACCCAGACAACTGTTCAATGCCTCTCACATGAACAGGGCCGGTCCCAGACTCATGATGGAGGGGGAGCTGCCGGCAGCCATGGGCCTCCTAGTTCAGCTCGCCTTTAGAGAAACCAGAGAACAGGCCAAGGAGATTATCTGCCCGGTAACATACAAAGTGCTGTTGGAGACTTTGGCGGCCTGATATGAGTTAATGCACTTCCCAAATGATGATTAAATGATGACCTGGCAATGTCCTTTTCCTCCTAAGCAGAGCCCACTACCATGGATCAAAGGTCTGAAGTGGGGTGAGTATGTTGGGTCACCCAGCGCTCCAGACCCAGTTGTGTGCTTCAGCCAGCCTCACGGCGAGAGGTTCGGGTCCCTGCTGGCCCTTCCAACACGGGCCATCTGCGGACTGTCACGCAAGTTCTGCCTCATGATGATTTACAGCAAGGAGCAGGGTAGGAAACCCATCAGTCAGCTCGGGCTATACAGGAGGTTTTGTGCTACATTCGCTGATTCAATTAATTGTGTGTTCTCCACTGTGTAGGTGTTCGGAGCATGCACAGCACAGACATCCAGTGGTCAGCCATCTTGAGCTGGGGCTATGCAGACAACATACTGAGGCTGAAGAGCAAGCAGAGCGAACCGCCAATCAACTTCATTCAGTGTTCGCAGCTGCACCAGGTGAACAGAAGTTACACCTGAAAGAAGTTACTGGTCGCCAATTAGCTGTCAGGGTTCATGTTTCGTCTGTCTGTGCCTCTTCCAGGTGACCAGCTGCGCCTGGGTGCCCGATGGCTGCCAGCTATTTACAGGGAGCAAGTGTGGAGTCATCACCGCCTACAGCAACCGCTTCACTAGCACCACGGTGGGTTTCCATGGCGACGTCCCCCTCTAACCTCCCGCCTCCACATCCCCCCCCCTCACACACATACACACACCCCCACCCCTTCTCTTTCCAAACCCTCACCATGCTCATACGCTCAGCCTCATTAGTCACATCACAGTTGCCCTTGAAACACATTTCCTGCGTTCCTACAAGTGGGATTAGGGGTCTGGGGGTTCAGTCATCAGAGAGGCTTTCAGACATTATTCGGTCCTGTTTCTCTGTCTCTGAAGGATGTTTCAGTTGAAATGGATTTTGGGCTTTTTAGAAAATCCCCATTCATGTTGACATGATATGTAGACGTACCCGGCGAGTATTCAGATGTACGTTGTGTAACATACGTTTGTTTTTTACAAATGTCTTTAGCCATCAGAGATGGAGGTTGAATCTCAGGTTCACCTGTACGGACACACGGCGGAAGTCACCAGCCTGTTTGTCTGCAAACCCTACAGCATCCTCATCAGTGTCAGCAAGGACGGCACCTGTATCCTCTGGGACCTCAACAGGTAAGCTTGTCAGATGTCAGATCCCATGTTTGTCTTTTTGTATGTTTGGTGATGAAATTAATGGTCAATGTTAAAGTACTTTTTTTTTGTGTGTGATAACTGAGCTCTTCTGTGTTTTCTGCTTCAGGCTGTGTTATGTACAAAGTCTCACCGGCCACAAAAGCCCAGTGACGGCAGTTTCTGCCAGCGAGACCACAGGGGACATCGCAACAGTTTGTGACTCAGGTGAGGGCCCCCTTTCTCTGTGGCCTCTTTTACTTTCTATAGATTTATACAGAGTTTTTGGTAAGGGGACCAACAATGTCACATGTTCATATTAAATGAGGAGGTACACTTATTTAATAGTGATGAGAATGTCATGTCGAGCTGACGTCATTTATACAGTCATCTGCTCCGGGCACAGAACTCTCACTAAGTACAGGAATGCTGCCCCTTGCCAGGCTTCTGGAAGTTGGCCAATCAGAAGAACCTGTGGTTTTAAGGATACAGTAATTCCTGGGCTTGTTTAAAGGGCCAGTATGAAACACAAAAGCAAAGCTACTCTGGTGATGTGAAAGAATGTAAATAAAGAGCTTGAAATGAGCATCGTAGTTCCCTTTAACATGACTCCTCATTGTATCCAGTGGGCGGAGGCAGCGATCTACGTCTATGGACGGTGAACGGTGACCTCATCGGCCACGTCCACTGCAGAGAGATCATTTGCTCCGTGGCCTTCTCCAATCAGCCGGAGGGCGTTTCGGTCAACGTCATCGCCGGTGGCCTGGAGAACGGTGTAGTAAGGTGAGGGACCGATTATTTATTTTTAGGTTCACAGGTTTTATCTAAGAATACTTATTTACAATAATGATTTTTATTTCTCCAGGTTATGGAGCACCTGGGATTTGAAACCAGTGCGAGAGATCACCTTT
>CAAKHC010013577.1:8047-21457 GCA_901007825.1 Macroramphosus scolopax
CCCCCTGTAGATCTACTGCTCTCCGTCTGTCCTGTGGAGGAAATGGGAAAATATTGCTAATGCTCACAGCCCCTCCAGCGTGTGTGCGTATGTGTGTGTGTGTGTGTGTGTGTGTGTGTGTGTGTGTGTGTGTGTGTGTGTGTGTGTGTGTTGGTTCATGTTAGGTGCACTAGCATGCCTGAAGCCTGACCAGCATGGCCAAGCAGCTCACAGGCTTGTTTACTGTCTTGAAATGTGCTGACGTCGGGGATTTTGTGCGCGAGTGTGTATGAACGCATGCATTTGCAGTCGGTGCGTGCGTACACGGGTGTGTTGTGTGTTGTGTGTGTGTGTGTTGTCGTGGGTAAATGTATTATTGGGCATGAATAAATGCAGAAAGCAGCTGTTGTTACTGTAGCCAGTCCTGTGTGTTATTCTATTATTTGTTCCTTCCTGTTCATCAGTCCGCGGTCTCAGTCCGCCTTCATTGTGACCACAACTGTTCTTCAACCAATGGAAATTAAAGAAATCCATTAAGTCTAAATGAAAGCCTATTTGCACATATTATGCAAATTATTCTTAGGTCGGTTTCATTATTTCTTAAGGAGTTGTTGGGTCGGGGCATCAATATTTAGACTGAGCTCAGTTCCCCAAATCGACATCAAGGTTTTGCGCTACTCAGAGCTCCTGCTGTGACTGCAGATTGTGCATGCAGGTGGTCCAAGGAGGGATGTGTTGGGGCCAATCTCTTCTCATTTGTCCTCTTTCCGAGGGCGTTCGTACCACAACAAGTTTTGCATAAATTCTTGCAGATTAAATTCTATGCAGCAGCGAAGCCACAGCAAGTCGCCCTCTCATTAAAACGAATGAATGTTACATCACCCTGTTTTTTCATTAGTAACTTCCAGGAATATTGTTTTAAAAGATATGCAGTAATACGTCGAGCTAAAATACATAATATTAGAATAAATCACATACACACATGACCCGATGCTCCTCCCTGCTGCCCCTGTTGTGTCTGACAGACAGTTGCACTGCGGTGATGATGATGATGGAGGAGATCAGAGCTGGCGATGGTGCACACTCACAGGTCAGACAGGTTAGCGGAGATGACGGTGCACCCGGCGCCTGTGGGTCCAAGTGCTAACTGAACACAGCTTGGACTTCCCAAGTTATCGTACCTGGACTTTGTTCCGACTCCCACCTGCCAACAGTCCTGCTGTCGTTGAACAGAAGTGGTCCAAGACCGGATCCCTGTGGTGCCCCTCATTCTTACGGGTCACATTTATCAGAGAGAAAATCATCAAGTGTGGTGATAAACTTCCTGCCAAGGCTTATGTGTAATATTACGCCCACAGAACTGATTCACTTCACCTCACCGCATGTTTAATTCAATATGTATAATCCCCTAATTTATTTGACTTTTCAAATCAAGCTTTGCATCAATACTGCAGATTAGTTTTGTGTATTTATTAGGATCAGAACCTTTTATAAGACTTTGTTGTTTCTCCTGCATGAGTTCTGTTTGTGCTGCAGGTGGGAAATCATCAAATTAAAAGTCATTTTGAATTAAATCCCAGCGGCTGTGTTTCCTGTCACTGGTTTACTTTGAGTTTCTCTTCTATTCCAGAGGTCACCTGCAGCTTCAACATCAATAAATTGGTATTCCGCAGATTTTCACTTCCTTTATCCTTACAAGAACTAAAGGCTTTTCTTGGAGAAGAATATTGCAACAATCTTTGACTCGGCGGTTCACGGTGTGTCTGACAGGAGAACCGATGACGCCTGGAACAGAAAACAAAATCCTCTGACTGAATTTGAACATGTTTTCTGTCGGCTACAATCATTCATCGGGACTAAATAACATCTGTGGTTGCAGATACAGAACCCTCGGATATGTTTATACAAAATCAACATCCCCTATTTGTATTTAGAGCTGCATCCCTGTAATATCTCCCATGTGTCATCATGGCTTATATCTAATTAGAAAGGATGCATAATAGCCTGTTAGTCTAACATTCCCCAACTCTAATTGCTTGAGTCATGAGCCATCAAAGCCCCGCTGCACACTTTTAATGGCTTCCATAAAACAACACTTATCATTTGTTCCTTTATCAACGTAACCTTATAGTGAGGCATGAAGTGACACAGGAAGCCGACATGTTTTTACTGGTGGTGTTGTTGTGTGTGTTTTTAAGACCAGATGGGGATGCTGGGAGAATGGGGACCGAAAGGAGAATGGGTCACTGTCATGTATTTCCCCTTGTCAGTTTCAGTCTGACATTGGCTGCACAGACAGTATGGAAGTGTTGATCTTTGCAGCTTCAGGTTCTGCAGCGGTTAGAGCTGAACATTACGACAATATATGATATTACATATATACAATACATGTCTGTGTGCAGTACAATCATTGACAGGCTTGTACACCCTCAAATCTTGACCACAAATTTGTTTCTGTCACTTTATTCTTTGCCAAAGACAATCATCTCCTGCACAAGTGCAGAATAACAAGATCTAAAGTCATAATCACAGAACACAGACAACACACACATTATGGCTGGTTAAGTCATCACACACACATGGACACACTCACATGCAGATATAATCCCACCAACAGAACTAGGAACCACCAGCCATGACTTGAAGTGTGTGTATAACTAATTTGTTCTGCAGTGTGTTCCCGTCGTGTCCTCAGAGGCCCCCTGTGGCTGCTGGAGGCACAGCAGGGGCCTCATCTTCCTCCCTCTAACACTGACCACGGGTCAGCCTTGTATAATGTTCATTCTCCAGCTAGTACAACTCTATTATGCCGTCCTTTAATGGCCCATTTGGCACCTTGACCAGCGATGTGTCCGCCTCTGACAGCGCTCCATCTCACTCACTTTTTTCTTCATCTCCTTTTCACAATAAGATTCTGATGTTATTTTCTCTCCGCCGCTCCGTTGCTCAGCGCTGCTCTCCTGCAGATTACTTGCTGATGCTGATTGCCTCTGTAATGCACTGAAAGTGTCCTGGGTGGCCATTCAGAGGAAATAGCTGTGTTGCTGTAGGACCCGAACTAACTGGACTGGCAGGCGCAGGCCTCTGCAGTGTTGGGGAATAATAATGATGGAGGCTGCTAATGGCCTCCAGTTTTTGCAGCAACAGCAAAGAAATAGCTGCACTGTTTATGTGTACTGCTAATATGTATCAGCACTGCCTGATGAAACCTCTTGCCAGTGTAAACGCGTCTCTTTGTTACAGTACCTCTTCTGTACCATCGAATCTGGATGTTTGTCCAGATACAGATAAGTGTTTCCCTGGTGTTTGGAATTTCGGCAATTTGAGTTAAGCTGAGAGCAACTACTGAAAAAGCCGCCATACAAAGCTGTGCAGTGTGTTCTGGTTAGTCTTTCTAAACTGCACACACAGTTCAGAGGTTTATATATTATTATATATGTTTCTATGCAATAAAAGATTTGCTGTTCGACACAACTAATCTGTCGTCCTCTCCTATTTCATGCAGCAAATGGTGCAGTGAAGAATCTCAGGAACTTTGAAGACCCGCCACAACAGAAGACTTCATCTGTGCGTGCGTGCGTGCGTGCGTGCGTGCGTGCGTGCGTGCGTGCGTGCGTGCGTGCGTGCGTGCGTGCGTGCGTGCGTGCGTGCGTGCGTGCGTGCGTGCGTGCGTGCGTGCGTGCGTGCTGCGATTGGATGAGAGGCGAGAGAGTAAAAGCACTTAAGCTCTTAAGTGTGCAGGTGTTTCAGTCTGGGCCAAGAAGAAACTGTCAGATTAACTGTAACTTTTCATGCTCCCGCCCTACATCTAATCTGGATATGGGTCAGGCTGTCTTTTTTTATATACTGTTCTCATTAATTTTTTGGGTCATTCAGCTTTTTATACTAAATAAATAATAAATGTCCCTGATCTGCCTCCGGGTGCTGGTCATCTATTAATATCCGTGTGGTGACAAACACTTATTTTTGTTGAATTATACACTAAGCTGTGTCCGTATGGGAACACTGCAACACAGAAGACGTACCGGTCCATATTGTGTTTGATACGTCGTCACCAAGTGTCTCATTTAAAATGAGTCATTTGGCAGCGGGCAGCGCTCTGGCAGGCCGGGCCCAGTGAGGTGAGCGGAAGGGAAGGACAAAGGGGGAGGGAGGTGACTCTGCAGGGATGGTGTCCAGGAATAGAAGTGGTCAGATGGGGCAGTATCGATCAACTGGAGGGGTCAGGGGATCAGCTGGTGGACATTGCAGACAGGTCCCACGTCAGAGAGACGCACAGAGCCGAGGGCGAGTACTGGAGACACAGTATGTAAAGACTGGGGGACGTTTCATCACTATTTCAGTTTGCCTGTTTGCACCTTAAAGGTTTTAACAATAACAGCAGTGTATAACCAAGATGTTAAAGAACCTTCAGCATATATATGGACTAACATTCAGATAAACAATGACTCTCCATATTAATCAATAAAATATTCCCTATTGTAGATAGAGACTTGTGGTTATCCATCTTATTTTACATATAAAACCAATAAAGTCACATATGCTGCATTCATGTGCTGCATTGGGAAATATGATTAAAATATTTCAGAGCCAATTATAATCAATGATTAATCAGTTTGTGAGTGCACACCTAATAGATTCACACAGGACATGCAAGTTTAATGACTTCATACAGGGCTTGTCAAAGTGGGGGTCTGTGCCCCCCCCCCCTTTCCAGAACTACTTTACCTCTGATTATATTCTATGTAATGTTGTTTTATAACCAGGGTTATAATGTTTCACTTTTATTATCATCTTCAAAACTAGCAGTGGTTCAATCGGAGTTTGGTTCTAGTACAAGAAGTTGTTTTCCAGCCTGATGTTGAGAAGTGTTTTATTCATGCCACCAAACGTCTCCACTGATAAATAATCACCACACAAACGAAGCTGTGTACGAAACGTGACTGAATAAAACAGAGTGAAAGATTCCCCGAATGAAAACAGGAGCTACCTGATGATGGAGGAGAAAACAGATCCGGCATATCGAGTGCTGCGTGGACCGGCGGAGCCTCCGTCCTCGGCCCTGCGAGATGATACAATGATTATGCTCGCGGTGTAACACAATGTACAAGGTTAAACTCGGCACTGAACGACTGGAATTTAATAATTTGTTGAAACATTTCCCACAGCAGGTTTTTCCATCAGGCAGCCGCAGTGGAGCCACGGTGACGCCTGCAGCTGCTGGAGGGTGATGATGAGGGTATTGATTACCAACAGGTCTGTGTTCAGATGTCTCCACCTATTGATGTTTGTCTCCACCGACCTGCTCACCAGATCTGATGCTCAGTCATAGCGGGTGACGTCATGATGTGTTGGAACAGCTTCCTCCTCTGCGTTGGCTCCACAGTCTTCTAACCTTCGTCCCTCCTTCCTCTCCTCCGTCTCCGCTCTCGCTGTGAGTTTCAAAGGCCCCCGAGCAGTTAAAGCTCGGACGGACGTCTTTACTTTTCGGTTATTTTGAGATTGAAGCCCCTGACAGAGGGCAGCGATCCTGCCGTCCTCCTCTGACAGCTCCGCCGTTGTTCTCTCAGCAGCCTGTCATCCTCCTTCATTTGCTCCCTCGTTCTTTTTTACAGGAAAGCTGCTTCTGATTCGCCATCAGCCGGGACCTCCTCTCATCGTCTTCTTCACCCTCTTCAAGGTGTTTCTCAGTCTTGTCCCCCGTTTTGGGAGAAGCTGTGACCCAAAGTCCTTAACACTCCCTCTGGGATGAATAAAGAATCTAAAACTAATATTATTCACCAGTTTGTCTGACTAACGCGACAGAACATTTCCCATTTAGTGTTGAACACGGCTGCAGCCCTGATCCCTCCGACCTGCTGCTGTTAGAATATAAAGACAGGTAATACTTTATATAACTAGTTTTAGTTCATTTGAATTATTACATAAACCAAACAAAGGACAGTGAAGGCAACAGCTGTCTGTAAAGGAGGGACATTTGAAAAGGAAACAAAACATCCTAACAGAGGGTTCAAGATGGATGTGAAACAGGAAACATTTCATCCAAGGTGAATCATGTACGACTTATTTAACTTGAGCTTTTATTTAGGAGAGAAAAGATTAGCCATTTCAGTATTACTTTAAATCAGGTAGTTCAGTAATATTTTTCAGGGCTTGAAATTGCGACGATTTTAGTCTGCAACAGGTTGACATGGAGTGTTGATGGGACGCGTTCCAGTTCTTATCTGATGTCCTTAAGTGTCACTCTCGGGTTTTGTGTTTGCCTGGTTGGTTTGTCTGTTAGCAGGATTACGCCAAAACTACCTGACCGAAATTCAACAAACTTATTGGACGAGTCTAACATGAACCAGATCATTCACAAACTTGATTCGGTTCTGGCCCGCAGACGGAGCGGCGGTGGGACTGTCATCCACCGTGGGAACCTCAACCTGACCTTCCTCAACTCCAAGAAGGTTATCTGATGTCTTTAAGTGTCTCTCTCAGGCCATCGCACCGTCCTGACTGTTGATTCACTCCTCAGACAGGATGACAGTTGACTCATGTGCAATGTGTCTAAAGATATTTCACTATTATTTTACCACTTTACTACTTCCTCTAATTATTGAGCAAAGTGGATGTTTTGTCAAAGCAGATTTTGTAAATGAATTGTTGATTTGTTTTTGTTTGCTCTAAAACGATCTGAGCCTCTATCTCTTCCTTGTGGTTCCCCGTTTTGTTTCTCACACAGTTTCTCTGTAATTTGATGAATTCACTTCATTGAACACCGACAAATTTCGAGGTTTTAAGTATAAGTCAGTCGACCCAAATCATTCGACAAGTCAATTCATAAGTAATTCCAGATACATTAATGTCAAGCCTCAAGTCAGAACAAGAACGAAATCAAGGTTAAGGCTTCGTCTTCATGAGCTAATTGCACTTAACACCTTTCTTTTTTAAACATCTAACTTATGTCTTAATGTTTTTTCTTCCTTAAAGTCCTTTCAGCTTAATGTTTGTCATCCCAGCTGTGTTCCTCGTTCTCCTGTGCAGCAGGTGAGATCCTCCCGCTGCTTTGGTTTGATACAGAAAACACAAACAGGGAAACCTTGAAATGTTGCTTAATGCTGTCGCACATATGCACGGATCTAAAGAATAATCTGCCTTTCCCGATTCTGTGGTCCAACACCATCTCCGATTCTTTCAGATGAATGACTTCCAAGAGAAAGAAGAGATAAAGTGCTTTCAGTCCTTTTTATCCTGAGCTGATTCCTCACTACTTGGTTTAACCATCAAACGGTGTTTCATGTGGTCCCTCGCTCTCCGTGAGCCGAGAGTCTCTGCAGACATGAAATATTAACTGTGTGTCTGTCTCCCTGCTAGACAAGCTGCAGCACACCTGGGCCTCGTGGGGGTTTTCAGCTGGATGGAGATTAAAGGGACGAAGACAAATCACGTCATCGAGAGCAGAGCAGGATGAGAAAGAACACGCCTGCACCTCTTGTATCTTCCTGACTGAAGTCAGATCGCTGATGCATTCGGGACCCTGTGTACAAGTGATTACGTTTTTAGAGTATTATCTGCATGTGTATTGGGAATGGATGACAATTCTCACAAGGTAGCTTGCAAGCGTCTCTGCAGGAATATCTTCAACCTGGCTCTGCCCATCACCTGGTGTTCTCCCATTCACCCAAGTGGAGCTGAGTGGAGTCGATACTGAACATCACGTTTGATTAAACGGCTACACGTGTCTCAGGTACGCCAGAAGTCTCCTAGAAAACCGTTGTAGAAGTTAATTTGCTGTCATTTAATCAAATGGTACAAACGGTAAACGATTAATTTATACAGCACTTGTGTCCAAAGCACCTTCCAGTGTAACCTCTCATCCACACTCAGAGTCGGCCATGCAAGGCGCCGACCAATTAGGGGTTCAGTGTCTTCCTCTACACTGCGACGTGGTCGATGGCGGACCAGGTGATTAAACCGGTAACCCTGGTTACTGGTTAACTAGACAGCTGATCCGTTTACTGAGCGATGCCGCCACATTTATTCATTAATCAATGAAGCTAAAAAAAATAATCAAAACTCTAAAAGACTGAGCAGTAAGATGGTTTGTTCTCATCAGCCTTGTTTGGTTGGATGAATCAATCAGCAGGATGAGATTCAGTATTCATCATTTTTACATTCATAAAATCATAAAACGCATCCATTCAACACACGTTGTTGAATGGATGCGTTTTCTAAAAGCCACACGCCCACATTCATTCATTGTCTTCCCGTTTGATGTTTCCTGAGAAAGGAATCGGGACTGAAATGGAGCCGATCGACACCGCGAAAGTCACTTCGGTGATTCTCTGCACTGCTAGAATTCACATTTTACAACGTCTGTCAAAATAAAGGAGCTGTTCTGTGATGTGGGCTAAATGTACATGTTAGATGATGAGTCAGAGAGGAAGTCAGAGGCAAGAGAATATCTTTATGATGTCAGCTGCTTGGCCACACTCAACACAGTCGATGTAGTGGAGGTTTGTCTCTGGTGTGCGGGTCACTGCAGCGCCCCCCGGTGGCTCGGTCTGAAACTCATCTGTGCCACGTTCAGTGAAAACTTGCCAAATTTGTGGAGCAGGAAAAATGTATCACCTATTACCACCCGGTTTCCGTGGGTGTCAGGCAATAGTAGAGAAGAAGAGACAACACGGTGCCCACGTTGCTCGGCTGTTTGGGCCCCAATTATCACTCAACTCTGCAGCTCCTCTTGGCTTTATGGAGCATTATTGCAAGTTTTAGCACATTGTTTTGCCGTCTGGCTGCAACTTTAAAGTTAGGATTCACTGTCGCAGCTCTCATATTGTCCTTTATGGCTCCGTGCAGCAGCTGTATTCAGTATTCAATAATAGTCCATATACTGTCCACCGGCTCGGCAACAAGGACAACTTTTTCCTTCAAAAAGTTAATACATTGAAAATGTGGCTTTACTGCCGGCAGGACATGACAGTGTGAGTTTTTAATGGTGGTCATGGTTCTCCTTTGCTTGTACGTCTACACTGGATTCAGTCTCTGGCCCAGTTAAGTGGGAAGGAGAAGACAAGGGCTCCTAAGGGGAGGCTCGCACGTGAGGAAAGACCAGAAGTCCGATTTATAATGAATCATTGAGCTACATATATATGTGGTCTGAGCGATTTTTTCCTCGTGCAGAGGACCCGAGTTCCTTATCGAGGAGACATCAGGGCAGTAATTGGTTCTGTACGGTTGTCCGGGAAAAACTGACAGATGATCAGTTAGACTTCCCTCACATGGAGTCTTTCTTGTTCATGAGGTCATAAACCACTTCGTCGTTCAATCACATCACTCCTTCGCATTATGAGTGGATGTTCTGCACATTCTTATGATCCCCGTCCCTCCACGCCCGCATGACTGTTAAAGTGAATCCCTTTTATTAAACTGCTGGGCGTCATTCGTCTCCTTTCCATTTCCCATTGAAATACGAGAACTTCTGACTGAGTGATGGTGCTGCGGTGCGTTGCTGTGAAGACGAAGCTGCCTGACGTAGAGCAGCAGGATTAGACTGCATGGGTTCTCCATTTATAAGAGTGCTTTCATTCCCTGACATACATGAATATACAGATCCCAGTCCTGGTGCAGAAGGTCCCTGGGATCAGCAGGATCGGTGCATTGTTGTTGCACAAGTCATGTCATCATGTGTACACGTACTGCACTTGATTCACTTCACTACAATCTGACCTGACTGACTGAACAGTTTTTCCACACATCTGTTTTCAATATACAAATTTCACCCAAAATATCTCTGTCATACCGGTCTAACATAACAGCTGTTATGTCTCCATGAGACAAAGACAATACTGAGTTTATTCTAGAGTTTTGCCTCCACCGTGCAGTCATTGGTTTGCATATTGCATTAGATGTTTTATAGTGCTATAAAGCTGCATATAATAGAAGGGTGGGCTATTGGCCTTGCCGGAAATCCAGCTCTCTGAGTGCACATCCTTTCTTCCTGTCAACAAATCCCTTGAAAGGACCAAATGTCAGTGCATCAGTCTTTCAATACTTTCATCACATCCTGAGCTTCAAGACCAAGTGCAGTGCAGTGCTACTGTAGACTCACAAATATCTATTTTGTTATTTATATGTAATGCTTTCTAATTTCCTCGACCAGCTGATAGGTGTATTTTGTATATACATATATATATGTGTCTAGGTTCATAATAACGGCTCCCTGTATTCAGTGATGAAACTCCCCTCTGGCTGCAGTCCATCAGGACCAAAACCTCTACCCACAAGAACAGTTTCTCCCTCTGCCACCGGTCTCGTCAACAAGACCTCGGACCCACACTGACTCCTCTCCTCATCCATACTGACTCCTCCCCTCACACTGACTCCTCCCCTCACACGGACTCCTCCCCTCACACACTGACTCCTCCCCCATCCACACTGACTCCTCCCCTAACACGGACTCCTCCCCTCACACGGACTCCTCCCCTCACACACTGATTCCTCCCCATCCACACTGACTCCTCCCCTCATCCACACTGACTCCTCCCCCTCACACTGACTCCTCCCCTCATCCACACTGACCCCTCCCCTCACCCACACTGACTCCTCCCCCTCACACTGACTCCTCCCCTCTCACACACTGACTCCACCCCTCACATGGACTCCTCCCATCACCCACACTGACTCCTCCCATCACCCAGTGACTCCTCCCCTCGCCATGACTCCTCCCATCACCCAGTGACCCCTCACCTCACCAACCGTCTCCTCCCAATACATTGATGTTATGCATTACATTGTACACCTAAGTACTTCACTTTTTATTAGTACTTGTTTGCTTACCAGTACTTGGACTCTATTCCACATGCTGGTCTTTATTTATGCTCTTCCTGTCTTTATGTTGATTGACAGCACCAATGTACTGGGACAGATTCCTCGTGAAATTGTGAAATCTTTACTTGGCAATAAACACGATTCTGATTCTGATTCTGATTCTGATTGTTGTTTGTCTCATTCATATACTTTTCTGGTTTTTCAAACCACTAAAGTTTGGAGGAGCTGCTATTTTGACTGCTGGGACCAGAACAGATAGTGCTGACTGTGCACTCTGAAAAACAAAGATACAGGAGAAAAATAGTAGATATATCACACACAAGCTTCTTGAAATCAATACGCTGTCACCGCGAGGAGCGCGGAGGAGGAAACGCGGAAAGAGACCTCACTGTAAAAATCACTGTAACTATTTGCCTCTCCATCACAAGACTGATCGGCTGTCTCGGGGCGTTTCTCTCTGCTTAAATCAACTTGTCACGCCTGTGACAGCAACAATCATGTTTGCAGAGTAGCGTGCAGAGGTGAACACAATTAGAAACACATCAGTATGGATTGTCTTGTCCTCTGCTTCTTTATCTCCTCTGTTTCCTCCCCCCTTCTTATCCCTGCTCTTCATGCTCAGCCCCTCAGCATGAAGCCCGGCTGCTTCAGAAGAGCCGGTGTTCTGTCCTCCTGCTTGCAGATGAACTGTCGTCTCTGCCTTGTCATCCTGAGCTCCGCAGCCACATGGCTTCTGCTTGGCTTTGACTCAATTGCTGACTCATCACTTTGATTCTCTTCTTTATGTCTTTTTTCCCCCCCTGTCATCCGCCAGCTTCCAGTCCCCAGCCGCCGAGCCAAGAAAAAGTTGCTGTTTCTCTGCGCTTGCTTATGTAATTTTTCGAATTTATTTATATGTTACATTATGTAATGTTTTGCTGCAGTATTACTCAAAACAATATCCCTGCCAGTAGGATTTATATACACGGCAGATCAATCATGTTCAGTGTAATGAGCAGCAATGTGTTTGTTATTACCACTAAGACTTTATAGCTGGACTGGGGGGCAGGCGAACCCCCTGCTGGGGCTCTCAATCTTGATTTAGCTTGCAAGTATGTAGCCGACTGGATTTTGGAGGAAATAATTAAGCAGCAATGATTTTGCTTTCATTTCCCTTATTGTTGATTGACGTTCCCATTTAGATACAAGAGACGTGTGATTAAGAGTACCCCCCCCCTCCCCCCCCCATCCCTGATGTTGCTGCACAGCTCAGCACGCATGAATGGACGCACATCTAACACGGGCTTTAAAGGGGAACTCGCCAAGTATTCATCTCAGGATGGGACGTGCATTGATGTTGTATTTGATGCAGACTGTAAATGAATTATTAGCATGTGTGTTTTAAAGGTCCTGAATGACTGTAAATATGCATTCAACAATTCATAACTGACCGAATTGCACGTCCGTTGGGGTTCCAGCTAGAGGCAAGGGCAGCGGACATATGTGGGGGGGAGGGGGGGTGGTCGGGTGTGTTGGGGTGTATGCTCGTTTAATATGTCGCCTATGTTCCTTCAACCCCATGAGGCCATATGGAGGGGCGAGGAACCAGCAGCCTCACAGAGTGGCAGATTTGGGCCAATTAAGCTGGGATTGAAGCGTACACTACTACACACACACACACACACACACACACACACACGCACACACACACACACAGTAGCTCTGTCCTGGCCTGACAACATCCCGTGGCTGCATCCTTACATCCTCCTGCTCCTTCACACACACACACACACACACCTCCCTTCTCCTCCACATCTCACAGGTGCTTAAGGAGGTACTCAGTCTGTTTTCTGTCCACAGGCGCACTCATACATTGTGTAAACCTTAGTATCATAGTCGTGCGGGTTCTTAGAGTAGCGTACATAAATAATCACGTACCACGAGCTCGTACTGAACATCAGGTTTATTCCATTCAAAAACACAGCGGGACGGCCCACTTCCTCTCTCTCCCTCTCTCTACATCCCCTGTACAATCCCCCCACAGAGCATTCTGGGAATTGCAGTTCTTACACTACTTCCCCCCTTCTGAAAAATAAACGTCCCCGTTTAAACAATCCACATCAGTGCAACCAATGAAGCATGTGGAAAAAAAACACTGTTAACCAATAAATCTAACCGAATATAGGCATGTATGCTACCCATCCTGGGTCATACTGTATTGTTCCTATACCCATCCATATCTATTGCCACTATATCAGTTGGGTCAGTTACATTCAAATCAATTTAAGCCAAACATAACTCTGAAAGAAAACTTAATCAAGCAATCAGTAAACTCCACAATATAACTGCAGAAAACACATGGCATATATAGTACATGAACTTTCAAAACGGCTGCGGTACAGAGATAATTTAAGTGTCATCTCCAAACCGTTGGGGAGGGCGCACTATGCGCCCATATCTGGTTCTCTGTTCCAGCACGGGAGGTGCCGCAATGGTAGGGGTGTTTTCCACCGGGTCGGGAGCATTGTCCGCTGCTGGAAAAGCAGTAGGCTCACTTGCCACAGTCTCACAGCCTTGATAGACATACGGCCGTGACGCTGAGAGGGCCGTAAGCTGCGAGCTAACATGTTGGTT
>CAAKHC010013579.1:3737-34801 GCA_901007825.1 Macroramphosus scolopax
TATTCAAGCAGACACTTGTCCTTGAACGTTAAGCTTAAGTGTGCATGTTGCTCAGTGGAAGTACGGCCCTGCTCGACAGCCTTTAAAGCACGACAATCAAAACATGCACTCGTCAGTTTGGGGATTTTGCTTCCATAGTATTTGTTCTTTCAGGAGTGGACATAAAATGTATAGAATACTACAGATGCCACTTCAGGACTTCATGCAAACAATCTCCATTTAATTAATCAACAGGGGGAAGTCTCATGGTGACATCCATTGTTTTACTAACTAATGTGTGTAAATTGAGTAGATTTTTCCTCATTCTGAGCTGAAATCTGTTACACTGTAAAGTCCAGATGGAAAACATGCTTTTAAGCTGTTGCCTGATTGTGATGCATGGTGAGACACTCAATACCCTAAACACACCTGTCAAGATGAACTTTGAACCTTGTGTTTTCACCCAAATTAGCAGAGATTCACGATTTGCCTACTTTTAAAAAAAACAAAAACAAACTTAAGTGTAAATATTCTAAATTCAGGCAACGATGAGAGCACCTACGTTTGTGGTCTTGATATCGTAAAGTCATCCAGAGTTCCCTGGAGGAAAGATTAAGAAATGTCGCCATCCTGTGGTGAATTTATAGTTGAAGCACCCGTTTGAATTACTACAAGGATATGAAGTGATGTACTGAGACTTCTCTGGAGCAGCAGAACATTCATGGGAACAGGAGACATTAGTTAACCTACAGCCTTTAAGTTTATATCGAATAGACAGACAAGTCCAGCTTAAATGGTTTATTCAGATTAGGAGCAGATCAGAAACAATCTTGTTACAAATGTCAATGGGAGGTTTAGGTAAATTCAGTTGGTGGACGACAACCTAATGCTCTTCCATGACATTTAAACATAAGATAACCAGAACGGAAAGCAAATCATCTCAACTTTATAGCAGATTAGATATTTTTATTTTGATCGAATGAACAGCTGGAGCAGAAGCATTCCATGCTGGGCCTTTAGCTCTTGCCTCCCATGGAGTGCTTGTCAAACAGGTACTCTGCCATCTTGTTGTTGTGGGCATCCATGCGAGTGAGGTTGGTAATGTAGTCACCAAGCTTCTTAATGGCCTCCACCTGCTCGTTCAGGTAGTGGCTCTCCAGGAAGTCGCACAGCTGTGAACAGGAGAGAAAAGTGGTTGGGTTGGTACAGCGGCACAAAGCGAAGGTATGAATTATCAGACCGGACGCTCACTATCAAACTTCTTAACAGTACTTGTTACAACTTACATGAGGATCAGTATGATCAGAGGCCAGTTTGTGCAGATCCAGCAGAGCCTGGTTGACATCCTTCTCCAGCTGCAGGGCACACGTCAGGGCCTCCAGCCCACTTCCCCACTCATCACGCTCTGGTTTCTACAGAAGAAAAAAGGCATTCAGCTACAGCACACTGGAACATTCATTACAAGTCGTATGTACACAGTATAACTGTAAGACAAGACTAAACGATTTAGCTCTGGTATTCAATTACAGGAAATGTACAGGAGTCAACTAATTTGTTAATAAATATCAATTTAATATGGAACATTGGCTCAGTTTTACACAACAGAAGCTCTTCACCTTATGGTATATTATAACTGGTGCTTGGAGGAAGGGAGGAAATGCCCCCACAGCACATTGATAACAGTATTTGTCCTGGTGACATGCAATAGAAGGCGAGGTTGTCTGGGTTTGTGCTGACCTTGATATCCTGGAGGAAGATACGTCCTCCTCTATTGTTCTGGAAGCACAGCAGCTTCTCAGCGTGCTCCCTCTCCTCCTCACTGTTCTCCTTGAAGAAATGCGCAAAGCCTGGAAGGGCCACATCATCCCGGGAGAAGTAAAATGTCTAGGGGACAAGTTAGGATGAAAACAGTTGTTAGGTGGCATCAGCAGTCATTATTCGGCAACAAAAACATTGTGACAAACAGTAGTTAGGCAGCCAGGCAGTGTTCAGGGTCATGAGTCACGACTTTGAATGTCTCGTTGGTTTGAACAGGGTGGACCAAACATGCAGACCAAGCATGACGCAGCATTTTGTTGTTGTTGAGCAGTTACGATGGAGGATAAACACTCCGTATCTGACAACCGAGAACAGACGTGCAGTGATAGTAGCAGCGTTTACCCTTAACATGCTGCATCATTGTGTATGAAGACGGACACACACCACCTAACGTGATATTTTTCTTCCTGTTATCCCATGCTACGTCAGTCAAGGAACGTAGAGGAATCTTTACCACTGTCTCAGACTATTATACGACTATTTAAAGCTCTCTCTTACCATGGAAGTGTAGGTGTAGGAGGCGAACATCTCCATGTTGACCATCCGGTTGATGGCGGCCTCGCAGTCGCGGTGGTAGTTCTGGCGCACTTGGGAATCCATCTTAGCTGGCGGTTTTTAATGCTTTTTCTAAACAAATCGGTATAAAAATAGAGCTTTACGTCGAGCTTCTTTCCAATGGAGATCTGGTAATGCAAAGTTTAAGTAGCAAGAGTGACGAAGAAAGAAGTTCCGTTCAATCACTGTTGAAGCAAGAACTCCTTGTCAGGAATGTAATGGCGGTCCTCGTCGGTCTGGTATTTATACCCCGGTGACCACGTGGTAAACGTTACGTCACGTCACACATCCGCCAATGACCGAGGAGAGGAACAGGGGAAATGAGGTTGCAATGTTTCTGTTTCACGTGGAAAGCTCGTGTTCCACTTCCAGCTTCCAACCTGAGGACAACCATGACTAAGGATTTTTTTCTATAGAAACATAAAACTGTATGGATGGTAATTCATGAGTTGTAAAGTTTTCATTAGATTTTTTGCGAATGTCAAATCAGCAATGAAACAACTAACAGGCGGAAACAAATAGTCCTGAATACAACAAAAATACAAGTGTGCTCTTAATCCCTTTTTCCTGTTTTCAACCGAGCAATGTTGAAACATAATAACAGATAATATTAAAAAACAATTTCCTTTTCTCAAACTGCACAGAGTCACACATTTTGTATCAATGCCGTTTCAGAGCGTATGTGGGTACTGTTGTGTTATCTGTTGTGTGTACTTTATGGAGATATACAGGACAGTTCTACTGTAGCTGTGGTATGTGTATGAGGAGGAGCTTTGGATTTGGTCTGGTGCATCTGCAACTGTAAAATAAACATAAGCCCCCCAGATCATTAGTTTTACTGAGTTCTGACCTTTTATTCTACGTGTTCACACTGGATTGTTACGCAATCTAAAGAAGGAGATAAAATATACTGTATTGCACTTGAATTAGGGTCGATCACATGCAGCCACTGTAAAACTGACCTTGTTCTACCTCATAAATGTACTGCAATGTAAAAAAAAAACTGCAGATAACGTGGTTTCGATAAGGTGTTCTGTACTGCATTTCCCAGTACAACAGCACTGTGGTGAGACACAACTGAACAGCTTAATGCGTTATCATCATTTCTTGTACATTTTATTTTCAGTTCTCTTTTTTAAAAATAATTTCATTACATGTCTGCCACAGCTAATCATTTTCACTGGTTACTTTACAGATGGTTTCTTTCCCTTGGTAAATACACTCTCCCACAAAGAATAAAAAGAACTTGTGTTTCAGTAGTCTGTTGACCAATATTTGATCCCAGCTCCGTGTAACCGGGATACACAGCTTAGAAAATGAGAGAGCAAAAGTGTGATTTTCTTGCTCACATTCTCACAATAAAGAGACTCTGGAGCTCCACATGCACCAAATACTTATTGTGTTTAGTGTGAGTCAAGTTTCAGTCTACTTGTATAATTTGGATGACTTCTAATCTGTCAATTACCACAAACCTTTAAACTTTTAAATTTATACAGTTATTATTATAATTATCCTCTGTGGCAAACATTCATGTAGGCTAATCTTAAATATCCTGTAAATGCCTCAACTTAACCTGGTTGAATTTAAAAACTTCAAGAAAGCATTATGATCGCTATAGTCCTTATCAGACCGCAGTAAACTGACAATAACTCTATGATCCAGTAGTTTTCCACTTGTGTCTTTTCCTTGTATCCGGTGTCAAACCCACCTGCTCTACTTCGTCCACCTCTCGACACAAGGACCATGTTACTGCCTTCTTCGTGCTGTATCTGACCTATTTCTTATGCAAACTCATTTTCCAGCCGTCCAAGTTTATTCTTCCCAAACTATCATTTGAATTCTCTTTGTTGAAATGATCCTGGTGTTTTTCAGAGTTACAGTTGTTCATATGTACCGCTGTTACTGGTTACTGTTATGGACACTCTCTGTGGTTCTTTGACAGCATCGGCCACATCCTGCACCGACAAATGCTGCTTTCATGTGAATGATGCGTTCCATGTTTTTTTCAACAGTCCTGTTATGCTGTCCAGGCAATAAACCATGGAACTAAAAAAAAAAAAATCGCCTGCTTTTGTCGAGTCAGTAAATGATCTCAGCATTAGGACAACACCCTTGTACACACATACCTCACACATACCTACATTCACTCTTCCGCTTAGTCCCATTCTGCTTGGATTTCATCTGACTGAGGATTTTGCTGTGTCACTGTTATGACTCAGCCTTCCTGTTTGTGCAATGAGAGGGTGGAATCATGGGACCGATGGGAAGTTGACTTCAGAGCTGGTTAAAAATCTACAACAAAGCTGAAGAGGAAACAAGAACTAGACAATATCAACTGAAAACAGTATCAAAGTGTGTAAAGTACCATAACTGTGTATTTGTTTGTGTTTCATTGTGTAATAGTTGAACAAAAACAAAGACAGTCTCATGAGTGACTGCTGTTTAAGTCATGAAGGCTATTCTGTTGTATTAATGAACTTAAGAGCATTTAAGGATTCTTCATATTTTGGATGAGAGATTTGCTCGACAGATCTTAACAAATCTCGGTTCATTGTATGTAGCACGTCCATGTTTCCATAATTTCCGCAGCACTGCACAGGTAGAACTAATGATTGAAGCATAACAACAAGTATTGCAATGCAATAGAGAAAATCAATAATTATTTGTTCAATATAAGAAAAACCACAACAAAAATGTTCATTCGTATTATCGTCTTTTTATTCCTTCTGTTAGAAAGTGAGACACATAGACGGTCTATAGAAACGGATACCATCACTCCAACTCGTCCAGTATACAAAACTGAAGCCAAATATCCCTGATACATCGTCCCCACAGTATTGATCAGGGACGAAGCTGCAGCATCGACGTCCCGCTAAACTCAAATCACAAGAGAAGGAAACGAGTCATTCTTAGGGTTTGAACATGACATTACATCTCCTGTCGACTTTCTGATGGACAATTACAAGACAGAAGTCCAAAAGTGTTTCCAGGCTGCAGTTATTTCAGACCAACTGTCAATCATGAAGTCACGTCCCATTTTTATATCAAATAACTAATTCAAACCAACACTTGAATCCACACCAGGGTGATGGAAACTTCCTAAAAGGAACAAAACCGTCAGAAAGACGTTTAAAACATTTTATTTGAAGTGAAGGTGGACTTGGAACAAATACATTTAGCAGGGGGGTGTTTGTGGTACAAAATACAAAAACATCTATGATTCAGCTAAAATATATTATTGTACAGAAGTAAAGGTATAGAATTCACTTTTTTCTTGAGTTGACAGGATTGATTTACTGTTTATTTACTCATTGACTAAACTAAGGCAGATGAGGTTTCCAGTTGTAGGCTGATGAGCAGCATTTGTAGGAAAGAATACCGCTTCTGCTACGACTGTAACCTCTATACATCTTTAATGTCACCACTGAATATGTCTGGATCCCGGCTCAGACTCCTGGAAGTCCGCCTGGAATAAAGAGGTCTTCAGGACACTTGTAAAAGACCAAACAGAGGTGAAGTGGCGGAGAGGAAAAGAGGTAGAAAGTCAACAGGTCTTTGGATTATGATCATGTGTAGCAATATGAAGCAATATGACCCCCCCCCCCTCCTGAAGCAAAACATGTTGGACATGTTGACAAGACATGTTGGACATGTTGACAAGACATGTTGGACATGTTGACAAGACATGTTGGACATGTTGACATGCTGCCAACACATCACCTTCATCAAAGAGTATTTTAAGCATGTCCTTTCGTCACGAGACTGTTTTAAGTGCTTCATGTATGTAAGAGTCTCTGTTGCCGACGGCGATCATCAAATTGAATTTGCTAAAATAGGTTACATATTATTATTATCTCATATACATCCAATCCATTTGGTCTGACCTTCACCTGCTTTGTACCTGATGGTGCAACAAGATATTGATCTGATGTTGCATTTTGGTCCTTTTTTGGAGACAAAATGAAGAATCAGTAGGATTTTGTGTGTTAGTAATTATATTTATATAAAGCTCAGGATTGGACATAATTTCATACTTAAATTTGACCGTCACAATTCCAGAAAAGTTAATAGATAAGAATTATAATGTGTCAAGAAAAGACAACATTTGCATTGCATGCTGATAAACAACACATGTCAAGTACAATGTGTGTTAATCTGTTAGTTGTCACAATGTTTGAGGGTTCAGATTATATTGAAGACATAAGTAATTGGAATATATCACAATTCCACATGAATCCCAGTGGGATTAGTTATTGGCAGTAGTTACAGGTCACAGTTACTTTTTTCTTTTTTTATTCAATCTTTATCTTACAAGTCAAAGTTAAACCCTGCAGGGTGAAAAAATACCTCCTTCACCTTCAGGCTCCCTTCCACCTTCACCTTTATCCTCCTCCCTTCCTCATTTTTCTACTCATGCAGTAGGAATCCACACGCTCTTCCACTGCACAGCGTTTCTCCACATCTCCTCCAGGACCGAGGGGTCAGTCCAGTCGCTCCCTCCAACTTTCCCATCCTCGCCCTTTTGGTGAAACAGGCGCAGGGTTTTCAGAGGGCTGGTACACGTGTACTGGAGGTATTGACAGCCCTACGGGAGGAAACAGAAAGAGGCATTCATATACATGTGGTAGGACTGGCTGATAATTCAGATATAGGAATGAATCCTGCATTCATGGGCCTCAGCACTCTTTTGGAGGAGCTGTGCTCCCGACTCCACAATGAAATATCAACACCGGTGTAAGTGTTGGTGTTTCGTCCTCACCTCAGTAGTGCCCCAGTACCAGATGGCCTTGATGACACTGTGGTTAGCCAGAGCCACAGTGAGCTGGTCTTTCCTTCCTGTAACGACGCTCACCAAACCTGCTGGCAGATCTGAAGCCTGCAGCACCTGAGGAGGACGAGGGATTGTAAAGATAGAAGAAGTGTTAATATGTGCTCGTGGCTGTGGGTGAACGAACAAACGAACACGCACACACATTTTCTTCATCATTGCCACACAGAGGTCAAAGGTCAGGATCACAACGGCAGTGGGACACTTTAAACAGGTCAGGTGTCCCCGTCCCCTCCATCTCCTCCCTGAACCATTTTAGCATCCTCAAACTTACTTGAATGAATGTCAGTGCTGGCAGCGGATTCTTCTGACTGGGAACCATTATGATGGCGTTGCCAGTGGCAATTGCTGCACCAAGAAGTGTCACCATAGAGAGGAGGGGCTTCTTGTCTGGGAGTACGACCCCGACCACTCCCAGGGCTTCAGGGAGGGACAGACCCGAGCCAGACTGTGGAACAGGCTGAATGAGAGGGGCGAGACAAGACGTTTATGCAGTTTTGTATCAGCTGATGCTACAAATCTGTGAATCTCCTTTTCTGTACATTCCAACTGGATGACAAAAAAGCTTTACCAGAGTTCCTCCCTTGATTTTGTCGCAGTAAGCCGCCCAATCACTGAGCCTGGCGATGCTGAGCTCCACCTCCATATCAGACTCATCCAATGAGAGGCCGGTTTGGACATTGATTGACATAGCCAAGTCCCGCCTTTTAGCCTCAAGGCCCTTGGCCAGAGAGTGGAGGGACTGAGCGCGTGCAGATGGAAGTCTTTTCATCCAGCTGGAGAAGAAAGCTCATTGTAAAAGAACAGCAATTATAAGGAATCTGCCTGACTGACATACAGGATCAACCAGCCTTCATACACAGTGTGTTGTAGTAGATTTAATGGTTTGATCATATGTTGTTTTTGAATTTTAGTGAAGTCAAACTATGTTGATTTGATTTACCGTGTGTGACTTGGCAGAGGTGTGTCTTCTTATCAGCTCTGAAAGTCAAGCTGGACTTTGAATGGTGATAAACAGCCCACTGGGTTGTGAAATAAGATGTTTTCTATCTCAACTGGTGTGCGTCACTGTGAGATACTGAGAGCCTGAATTGTTCATATTTAAAAGAGACCAACTTCCATCTTCAACCTGGGAACGTTTTCTAATTCTGATAGAAAGTCACATCAATCGCACCAAACATGACACGATGATGAGCCTTTCCCACCATCTCAAAAGCCAAATTCAATTTACTTTCATCGCCCTCTGCTCGAGGCAGAAAGCTGCCAGCATCGTGTTTAACATGTTTTTCTTCCCCAGTTTAACCACGTGCTGCTAGTGTGGGAATGTTGGGTCCCTGTAAATAATATGGTGAAGAGTTCAGTCTGGACCTGCTCGACATGTAAAAGACCTGAGACATCTCCTGTTATCATTAGGTGTTATTAGAATCTTTAGGGCCTTGTGTCCTCAAGTTCAATACTGGTGTGTTGTTTTGGTTCGACTTTGATAACCCAACTTGCAAGCACTTGTTTGGATGTGTTGTGTGTGTGCAGATCTCTCACCCAGGCTGGACTTTGATAGCGGCCTCCACAGCGTTACGGACGTCCTTCTGGCCTCCATCTGGACAGTAGCCCAGCACGCTGTCGCCCCCAGCTGACTGCACCACCACACTGCAGCCGGACTCGGCTTTACAGGCCTTACCGCCAATAAATTGCAAGTAGGACTTTGGGGCACTGAGGGCAGAGGAGGGAAGACGCAAGTGATGCACGTAAATAAATGGGTGCAAAATGGTTGAACAGGCAAAAGCAGGCAATGTTACGTCATTAACAATGCATTGATTACCCTATTATAATATTTTAAACATGTTATAACTGGAATCCAAGTTGGCCGCTTTGCAACCAAAAACAGTAAAAAGAACTCAGACTTCAGACAATGATACAACATCTGGTTTCTCTTCAGATGTCCAACGTTTCACTACACTGTGTTTATGCTATGGAAGGCAGCGAAAGCACCACATCATAATGACATGTTAAGAAGGTTGTTTTCCAATGAGCCTTGCATACAGACATGGCGTCCGGTGACTAACACACCTGGCTGTGTCATCAGGTATGATAGGTGGGGATGCTGCTGTTCCAAACTTGGTGTAGTCCATAGAAACAGGGGAGCCGTGAGATGGAAGAGGCGAAGTGGATCGGAGTAGAAACTGGTAAAGACCCTGGAAAGAAGTGCAGATGAGGTCCAGAGTTTCTGACTTTGTGTGCAACATCAGTGAGGCTTTGAGAGGACTTTGTGTTCAGCTTGCTTAACTGAATGCACTGTGTGGAAAAAATACTGAAGCCAACCTCCTGTCCTCCGTCAGTGCAGTTGCCGCTGTCTTTGTGGCCGGAGACAGGGAGGCAGGGATCAGACATCGAATGGGAATTCACCCACACTGAGCCGACCGACAAGCTGGAGTGAGAGGATATTATAACAAATATCAGTGGAGGAGACGAGTTAAATATTACAGTTGACAGATACTAAATGAGTCTTTGAAAGAAAAAAAAAGGCTTTGAATTCCCATTAATGAATAAAAATGTCACGAGTGACGTACATAAGAGAGGCGGGAAAGAAGGTTTGAACGGGAGAAGATTAAATAGAAAGATGGAATTGGGAAAAATGTACTGAAATGAAGTTTATCCACCCAGACAACAAGCTCAGGGAAAGTTAGTGGATGATGAGGCGAGGAAACAAATAGAAGATAACACAGAAGAAATGTTTGATAGTGTGTGTACCTCTTTGCCGTCTCCAGAGCGAGGGTGAGGTCTTCAGTCCAGATGGAGGCTGCCTGACCATGAGGACTGTGGTTACCTGTGTCAAGCAGGGTCTGTTACTGGGGCTCTTTTAGACCTCGTAATAAGATCCATCGTGAGCGATCTGATCAGTGGACAGCTTGTGATTTTAATCTGAATGGCCGAGCCGCTCAGCTTGTAACAAATACAAACTGCTTGAGGTAAATTCGCCAGTAATAAAAACAATCAGGCATTTGATTTGTGCAAACAGAAACAATGTCTGTTTGTTTGCATTAAAGTAGGTTTAAGAAACAGGAGAAATTGTGTTCAACCATATTCGTCTTGCATCTGCATCCTTACCCAGGGTCACTGCTTCTGTGTTGCTTCTGAAGGTCATAAGAGGAAGCATTGGTCCAGCAGAGGGGGCGACCACACATGCAGAGGAGGGGGCCACACCGCAGAGAACCGTGGGAGGAAACTGGCTATTTGAGGAGGGAGCCGCACAGGACTGAATCAACTGAGCAGATACAGAGAAAAAGTATTATTCTTTCACCATGCAAACAACTGCAGGTTACAGTGAGAAGAGCTGCTTGCTGACCTCTCTGTTTTACATCACCGTGATAGGAGCATTGTTTGTTTTATTGTTGATATCAAGATAAATAGATGGGCTAGCCGGTTAGCAACTGTACAAATTATTACTTTAAATAGGCAAGTTCCATTTAGCTGTAAGAAAACTGCTGCTTCTATTGAATTTGCTTCATGAACATGTGGTGACTTTTAAACAGGCATTAAGTTCATACAAGGGCCCAGAGCCGCAGGTGTCCCTCAAGACGGGTCAGCTGCCAGTGTAACTCTGTCGCTCCGCTCTGAACCCTCAAACCAGCCTGTGTTATGTTTCTTGACTGAATCGCAAAACCACGAGAAGCAGCCAAAGAAGCCCAATAAGAAGTTTAAGAAGTTTTTCCTTCAAGAAGAAGTAAAATGAGGTGCTGCAGCCAGTGTCGCCCCACCGGGCAAAGCTACTGGATGCTGTAGTCAGCCGTGGAAAACCGTATGTGTCTTTGAAAAGGACCAGTGCAACAGTTGCTGAGAAAAAAACAAATACACGTCAGATATTCAGAATACCTGAGGTGTGTACAGCTCAGGTATTCTGACTCACCGTTGCTCCCTGCTGCTGAGCCTCCTGAACTGCAGCGTCCACTTGGTCCTTGTCTCCATCACTTGACAGGGCCACACACTTCATCCCCGCCATGCGCAGCCTGAGACGAGCCACAACACTGTCCGATACGCTCTCCTGCACGCACAATACCCAATGCACCTGCAGGGACGAGGAGGAAGAGAGGGTTGTTGGACATCTGGTCTGATGTTTTGCCACGAGACACAGTCCATCCTTCCACAGTGGTTAAGCTTTTGAGTGGGATTCACCTCTTTCTTCTTCTTGAAGGCACACTCTATCACTCCATCCACGGCGCTGTGGATGTCGGCAGTATCGAAGATGATGATGGGGCACGTGGCGCCGAGGCTTGGAGATACAGAGACCGGGATGCCAATCCCTGCTGTGGCTTTACACAGTGTCACTCCATCCTGAGACAGAGAAGAGGCATGTGTCATGGTTCGGGACATTTTGGTATCTAATAGAAATCTAATAGAAATTTACACACACACAAACCTGCTTGTTGCCGGTGTAGGTGACGTAGCTGATGCTGGGGTTGTGGGCCAACTTAGCACCCAGCGTGATGCTACTTCCTGTTAAAACACTGAGGGCCCCAGCAGGAAGGCCTGCTGCCACAAAGAGCTGAGCCAATAGGAGAGCTGGAGGGGCGGTGCTCCGACCAGAGACAACGATAACAGAGTTGCCTAGAAAAAGGAAGATTTCAATTGTAAATAACAACAGCTGTGAAAAAGGAATGACATAAAACTTATAGATCATGTACAGTGTGTGTGTGTGTGTGTGTGTGTGTGTGTGTGTGTGTGTGTGTGTGTGTGTGTGTGTGTGTGTGTGTGTGTGTGTGTGTGTGTGTGTGTGTGTGTGTGTGTGTGTGTGTGTGTGTTTGTTACCCATGGCCAGTGCTGGTAAGACTTTGAGCATAAGGGAATAGAGGGTGCAGTCTCCAGAGACAACAACTGCCACCACACCTGGAAACAGACAAAATAAATAATAAAAAAACTGTAGTAAAATTGATATATAATACTACTTGCTTCTGTGTACACACACACAAACACATCTGTTCCCTAACCCAGTGGTGTCCAGTTGGTGATGAGAGTGTCTCTGAGCTGAGCCCAGCTGCTGTAGTACTGCAAGAGTCTAACGAGGGTGGAGGTGGAGCAGGAAGCTTCGCACAGCTCGCACAGCTCCGACACACATTGACCGTGCTGCCCGAGGACACTCACCAACCTGTTGAGTGGACAGGCAGCAAGCAAACACACATATCATGAGATAAGACTGGCACTAACCTAGATAAAACACTGAACTCTATCAGTCTCAACATTAGACCAGGGCTTCTTCCTGAAACGTACAGAGGCAAGTTTCAAATACCTGAGCAGCACTTTGGCCCTCTGGTAGCAGGACAGGACACTCCATGCCTTGTAGCCCTCAACAGCAGAGGAGGCACACTGACAAATATCTTCCTCCACAGCACACACCGTGCTGCACACATCCCCACCTGGAGAGCAAAGTAGGAAGATAACATGCATGGATTCAGTTGCATCGTCACCTTATTTTATTCAAAGTAATTCATAAATAAAGCTAAGAGGTACCTTTACTGATCAGTTACAAACAATTGAAACAGGGAGTCCAGGCCGTGTACTCTTGCAAGACGTTGAATTTGTTGCACAGCTTTGTTGTTCGTCAACCAAAAGAGGGGGAAGATTTATCTGTTTTACTTTGTTCAAGAGTTTCAGCGTGGGGAGGGGCCTCAGCTAAAACGCCCTGGAAACACCTAAATGATTGGGTTCTGTTGTGTAGGAGTCTCAATCACCAGACAGGACTTCTACGAGCTCGGAGACATTCAGAGCTCGTCAGAAGCCATGTCAGCTTACTATTCTCTCTAAACTCTGCTGCTCTTACCTTTAGAATCCACAATGGAGCAAGTCTGTCTGTCTGCTGGACGGGAAAACTTTCCGTTAATGAACAATCCCAAAGAACGTGAATGTTGATCCAGCCAGGCCTGATTTACAAGAGAGGACAGACAGCACGCACAAAGACAACATTATGATGACAAGTAGACGACTCTATTTACAATCCAAAGAAGCAATGACAAAAGAATCTTATTACAACTGCAGGAAGCAAAATATATTTAATTTCATTAAAACTAAAGTATCTATTGGGAAGGAACAAACTCAATCACAGACACTAAGATGAAGCCTGTTACAATTAACTGTGAAAATGTATCGTCATGTGACAACACCAGGAAACTATAAAAGAGGCCATTAATTAAGAGAAACAAGAAAACTGTGCTGAAATAGTATCGGTTAATAAGACGTCCCCCTCTGCCGGACAGTGGCTGCTAAAAGGCAGGTGGATGACATGAAGTGTGTCAACTATTTACAGACAGAGGACAAAAGTACAGTATTGACCTTTGAACCACGGGTCAAACCCTCAAATGTGAAAGCTGCCGATCCTGTTTAATTCTTTCATTACAACAACCAGAATATTGTGAATTTTTGTATTTTTGGTCAGACAAAACAAGACATTTCACGACACCACCTTATGCTCAAGGATATTCTGATGAGCATCTTTCACAATATCTTTGTGTTTATTTAACTGCTTGATAGTTGCAGCCTGACTTGTAAACAATGTCTTTATCTATCTTTATGGCAAAAGCAAAGCAAATTATGGTTTTGAATAGATTACAGTTTAATGGCTGATGTCAGTCTCATTGTGTGCCTATAATCATCTGCAGTTTAATTGAATGTACTTCACTGTAGGAGATGGTGGTCAACTCGAAAGGGGAACATTCAGCCTAAACCCACAACTGACTTAATCAAAATGACTCGAGTGTTCAATGCTCAAATCGGCTTGTGGGGGGAATGTTCAGGAAGTGGAAACATGTATCATTTAATTTGGCTTCAACCTTGACAATTCCTTGCTAGGTTACTGTACAGGCTAAATCACATGTTTGTCTTGTGAGATACAGTCAGATAAGTTAATGAACTTCACGTGGTTCAAATAGTGTAGGAGAACACGTTTTGCAATCCCTGGTGAGGAGTAAAACACTGATATTTGACAGTGTTAATGCTACAAACAACATGTCTCATCCGGTTTCCTTCTCTGAATTAGACTGATAAGTGGAACTTACTTGTGCGGTGGCAGTGTTGGAAGTTGCTGCTGGTCCATACTCCATGTTTTGAAATATATCGTGCACTGTTTTGGAGGTGTTACCGGCCATAATAGTTACGAGTCGGTGTGAAAAATATGTATGCTCGTGGCCTTTGGAGTGAGCAGCTTTGCAGTGACGCTTGTGAGGTTTCCGCCTGGATGAAACTAAAGAGAAAAGGTTAACAGGAAGGCGACTGGGATCCCGCCCCACGTCAAACGCAACGTGCTAGCAGTGTCAGTTTGGTTCTCCCGGATGAAAATCCTTTAAGTGAGTGAGAGTGTTCACTGCTGCTTACTTCCGGCAATAAAGTGTCGGTTATACGAACGGATTGAAGCCCGCAATGTACACTTGTATGGGTTTTGCAATAATAAATATTTAAATAACGAAAATTACTTCATACATGTTTTTATTTTTTGTTTAACCAATCATTGGGTTGTATTTATAACAGAGGTTTGGTGAGATTTAATGAACGTGCTGCGTATTGAGCTAATGTTAACAGCAAATTTGATTACATTTTATTTAACCTATTGAGACTCGTATTAAGTTGTAGACATACGAGATAATTTACGCTACAACCATGTTGTGCTTGAGCACCGTGAAATATGACCTTAAGTATGTAAATGTGGATAACACAATGGGCGTATTTTACCTCCAACCCGGGATGATTTTGTCGACGTACCGAGATTGCGCCGTACCAGGAAGTGCGGAGAAATTGATGCGCCTTTTTTCAGCTGAGTTGGCTCATATCAAAAAAACGGGCGATTTGCTGTACTTATTATTTATACACTCTCTGACAAATTGCTCCCCAAGTACGGGTTATTCATCTGCAAGAAGAGACGCGTCAAATTGGTGAAAATGCCCCGGAGAAAGGTAAGGGAGACGTAGCTACAGACAGCCTTTAGAGCAGCCTACAGCTCGGACACACAACAACATAACGTCATTGCTATTGATAGCTAACGTTAGGGATGAAAATTAAACTCTCTAAAAAGAACTGAACACCTGCAAGGTGGGAAAACTGCGCCATGTATCGTAGCTGGGTTTTTAATACATGTTAAATGTGAACGTTGCAGGACTCACATAACCAAACTGTCGATTTCCGATGTTGCTTATAGCCTAGCTAGCTAACGTTTATTGCTGAGTTGCAGGAATGCTGTTGTTTATTAAGTGACGCTCCTTCGGGTTACAGTAAGAATGGCGTTTGAACATGGAATTTCGGCTTGTGGTCAGACTTCCAACCGCTCGAGGAGAATGTGGCAATGCTGACCTATGTTGTCATCGATAACGGACGGCAGCTTTAGCGCGTCGACGAGGAACAGGCTGTTCTTTGAGTTTGATGGTTGAGCGAAGCGTCTGCACCAAAACAACGCTGTGGTTGGACAGAATGTGGGCAAGCGCTTCGTTCATTGGTTCATCTCTGTCTAACCCCGACCCATCTCACATTTCATTGGTTGCATGCAAATTAGGTGTTTTGCTTCTTGTTATGAAGATGTCAAATATTCTGAGTGTGCGGTAGTGGCCCCTGGTCCACCCCGTAGAGTGATATTAGTTCCTTTCTCCTGTTCTTTTTTTACTTTACTTTTTTAACTTTTGTCCTAAAAAAATAATTATTTTTATGAATACGGCCTTTCATCGCACGTACTGTACCTTGCATTTGGGCTGTATGCCCAGACAAATTGTTAAACGCGTTGCTTTATGTTGATAACTGATAATTGATTTTTTTTTTATTGTATGTAACCTTCAGCACACTCAACACACATTGACACACACACTCACTCACAAGTGCTTTAAAAGTCTTCCTACGCAATATTGTATTACAGTATAATATATTGTACTTTATAGATGCACATTTTATTCGATTAACTTGTGTATCATATCAGAATCAGAAATCCTTTATTCGTTTCACGACAGAGAAATTAACATTTTTACAGCAGCAAAGAGACAGTGCACACATTAAAGAGCATTTACCAAAAATTTCAACAAGACATAAGTAAAATGAATAAGTAAGTAACGCTTTGATTGGAAGATTGGACCAGAATTACAGATTATTGCACATAAGTTATGGCATGTAAGTTATTGCACATGTACAGCACAACACAGTATTGAAGTGAAGATAGTGAAGGCATATATGTTATTGCACATAAGTTATGGTACGTAAGTTATTGCACATTTTACAGCACAACACGGTGTAGAAATGAAGACAGTGAGTCCTTGTGTGTTTACTGGGAACAGTGTTGATTATATGTTTTATATATTATATATTCATATTTGTATTATTAATATTATTCTTTCTTTTTACTATTAAATAACTATCATTCAATGGAGCATCCCAGTCAAGGGTTTTCACACGATAGTAATGGTATACCGGTGTGACAATACACATCTTGAATCTTGATCAAACACAGTTTTCATCTTTATATAACACATGTGATTTTGTCCTTGAATCGATAATGTTAAAATTAAGATATTGGAAGCTAATTCAATTAAATAATGTTTTTTAAGCTTAATGCAAGTATAAAAAAGATACAATTAGAAACAAAATAAATATGTCGGTGATCTAAGATATTGCCCTTAACAAATGAAATGGCCCAAAAACCCAACGAAGCCTTTTCGTAGCATTAGTTTATTTACCGCAAGAATCGATAGCAGTCGGTAGCCCGACTACATCATATTTAGGTTATTCTGAGGGGGTGGAAAACATAATCTGTGCCATGCAAATGTTTCCGCTCGCTGTCTCCTTACCCCACCCCCACCCAGTCGGATTCGGTCTCTATAGTGATGGGTGAGACCCTCATACGCCTCTGTCATCACCCCCTTTCATTCGCAAGACATTGCACGAGTTTTAGCTATTTATTTTAGTCAGGTTCTGGGCGCATGTAGCCACAGTCGTCCAAAATCAGTCGACCTCAAAGAATTCAAGCTCGAAATTCCGGTGAACCGTTTAATTGGGGTTGGGGGTTTGTACGATAGATGCCGTCGGCTGTATTCGGCGTGTGTCCGAGATATTGCTCGTTGGTTTGAGTATTTATTGACAGTCTATTTGGATGAGATGTTGAGGGGGTGATGATGCCCCTCCCCTAGCATGGGATCTTTGTGGGATTATCCGCTGGTAAACACACTCACCCTCTTCCTCCCAAGACTAACATTTAACTGTTGTGACGTGTTGTACTTATTGCTAGTTAAAGCACTCAAATCTGTTGTTTTCCAGAGGACCGCAGGCAGCAGCTCGGACGGGACGGAGGACTCTGATTTCTCCGCAGACCTCGAGCCCACCGAAGCCATCGAGAGCGCGCACCGGCGCAGTAGCACGCGCCTGACACGCACATCCCTCCGCCTCAGCCAAAGCTCACAAGGTACAGTTGAAAAGTGTTTGACAATATATCATCTTGTTGTGCATACAGTATATGTTATTGGGGAAATATACTAGAGTGGGATTATAAATAATACAATTCACAGCAAAATAAACAACGATGTAAGCTAGCTTCAGTATGCTATCACTTCCCTTCTCTCAGAAAGATCTCAATTTCTGTAGCATTGTTTGTATCAGTATTCTTTCTTTTACTTGGTGTGTTTTTTTTAATTATATTTTGCATGTACTGCAGAGTACAATCACTCCCGGGCTCATTTACATGTAGTTTTGATTGGCCTGCCTTATCCCTAGGCTTGTATCAAAGCACTTTTAGTTAAGTTTCAATTGTGTTAACCAATTTAGTGTAACGTTTAACCGTTATAGAATCAGTTCCACAGGAATTAAACTATGCAAACCCTACATAGCTGCAGTTCATTAAAGTGGCATCCATGCAGTGTGTTTGAAACAGCCTTTTATTTATTCCAGGGATCACACAACATAAGATTAACAACATTGTAAATACACTGGTTGACTTCACTATTACCAATTACACCAGTGTATTTTAGCCCTTTTAGGAAGGATCTTGGACCTCCTCCTATCCTGCCAAGAAGCCAAGAAAGTCAGACTCCTATTGTCTCATCATTCATCCTTGTGTAATTAATCAGACTTATTATATTTCGCTCAGTGAACTTCAGTGGCAACTTTTATGATTTTTTTTTTATTTACGCACGCATGGACTAATGTTAATGGGACACAAAGATATTATCAATTATATATGGGTAGCCATGAAACATGAATGGGTTCAGACAGCCTGACCTGCCCCCAGCCCAGACAATCTCGACTCCCACCCTCTGGGTGACCCTTTTCTGCTGTGGCTGCCTGAAGGGATATACAATTACAAAGAAAGGCTGACACTGTTTCCTCTGTCGCTGGGGGACGTTTGCTGTGCTATCCTAGTCCTAATACATGCATAGACCAGCTCAGAGGCCCGTTTGCACTACGAAGAAGCAGATTCAGTCTATTTTTCTTTGGCAGGATTAATCTCCTCATAACCTCATAACTCATTTGCTATAAATCTCTATTCTTACAATTTTTGCTTCATGTTTCTCAGTTAAAAACTCTTATTAGTTTATGTATAGACAAACCAATGATGTTTTTTGATTAATCAAGAAAAAAACACAATCAAATTCTTTGTTTTACCTTAGTAGTCCAGACGTTTATATAAGACAAACTACATCATCAAATCCTTGTAAATATTTGCTTGCAAAATGACTGAAATCCTCAATTGATTGTCAAAATAGTTGTTTTCCATTCATGTCAATGGATTAATCGACTACCTGTTTTGGTTCTGAACATGAGGCACCTAGAGCTGTTAATTTAACAGTATTAATACCATAAAGTATGTCCCCAGGTGGGCCTGTAAGGTACTGCATGATGGCCATAAGAGGTCATTTAGCCTTAATGAAATAAATAGAAAGTTTTATTTTTGAATTAAGTTTGAAAATACACAAGATATTTATGCTTGAATATTATGCTGGTATTACATTTTGAGTATAAGCCTTTTATTGTCCAGTGTCAAACAGTCAGGATACGATTATTCACATGTAATTGTTCTGTTATTATTTAAAAAGAATATATCAGGAAATAATTAGTCTTAGTCTCGAATGAGTTGTGTATTTCAGTTTGGTTGGATTACAGAACACTTTCGGATTTCAAATTGGGCCACAGTATTGTTAAGTGTGGGAATGTTTGCCATGAAGATTGAAATTAATTAAATTGAATAGAGCATGTGAAGTAAACAAAAAACTCCTTCTAGATAATTTCAGCTCAGTACGGAGCAGTTCTCCTGCAGCTGTGGGTCCTGACCGAGGCCTGGATGCAGCAGCAGAGTCGGCAGCGTCTGTGTTCTCATCCGGGCGCAGGATCACACGCAGCCAGCAGGGGGCGACAAACACCGCAGCCAAAAAATACCCACTGCGTCAGAGCAGGTCATCTGGCTCAGACACCGAGACCAATGGTGAGGCCAGTGGGGAGTCAATGAATGGCTATTTTCTGTATTTGTTATATAAGCTGCCATATATATGACATGGGGATGCTTTAAATTCCAGAAAGGTTGCCAATTTACACCCGGGGGGGCCACTCAGTGAATGCTCCAGTGTTTGTGTGTAATCACTGTGTGTTTACTTGTTCACTGCCTATGGATGGTTGAAATGCAGAGGGAGAATATCCCAAAAAGCAAGAGGGAGAATAGAATGACGGGAAATTAGTGAGAGAGAAAAGTGAACAGTAAGCAGAGGATAAAGAGAACGGTGAAAGAAAAGCTGGGAGAGAAAAGACGGACTGACAGGAGGAGTCTCATGCTTTCATCATTGTGCAGCAATGGTGTTGTCGTTTGGCCTGTATGTGATCACGACGTGTTCCTGATGATAAAGGCACATGGATCAGGAGCTGCTGTGATCTAACCTTGAACACAATAAACAATAAAACAGAAATAGCACGTCTTCACACATATTACCTTCTCATTGAGTTATGGGACAGAGTAATGTTGTGATACTTAGTTCTTTTGTCAACATATCAGAAATATTATGACTGTATTATTATTATAATTTTATAATATCATTTTTAATGCTGTTGTAGTTGCCAACTTTACCAAGATTGATCATTGATTAAAAACGCAAATCAATCAGTGTGTTTCTGAGGAACATAACATAACGAGCTGTATCAGTTTGTTAAGAACAGCTGGGATTTATAATAATGATGACTATAGTATAATTTTCCCTCTCAGCATTGTGTTTTAAAAAGAATGTGTGGAATAATTGTGGCGTTTCAACAGGAAGTGCCTGAGTCCCTGCTGTCCTCCGATTTAAGTGTTTATATGTCGGGACACAAAGCTAAAGATATTAGCAGAGGCTTGCCAGCTCAGAGTTCAGAAACGTTCCTAGTTTAGCCGAAGGTGACTGGAAAATTAGGAAAGGAAAAGTGCTGCAATATTCGTGATCCGGCCTCTCAGATAATTGGTCATCAGCTGCAGTTACATCAGTCCTTCAATTGGAATCCTCTGCCGGCAGCCGTTGTTAGAGGATGTTAAAATGCATCTACATGTATCCACTTATTGTGACTTAACTTTAGGTACAGCTGTGGCAATGAACTGGCTATTTAGATGGCAAGAAAACCTTTGTATGCCAATAAGGTTAGTTAGGGATTCTTCTGAGGTTAACTATTGTGGTTCATGTGGTTACTTGTGGCTCTGCTGTATTGTTATTGTTTAACAGCTTTCTGCTGTTTGTGCTGTTATGTTGTACGTGGACATAAAACTGCACAGTTGTGATTGGCTGGTGACTTCTGACTTTTCACAGCCAACCACTGATTGATGCAGGTGATGTAAAGCCTGCCCAGTGTTCTTTTCATCAGTTTGTCTCATTTGCATTGGTCACAGGACTGAAGCAGGCGGCCGACCGCGACGAGACCCCTCCCCGCACCCCGACAGGCAACGCCCCGTCTTCAGAGTCCGACATCGAGGTATCCAGCCCCGGCAACGACCTTGTGTCTTCTAGCAATGATATTGTAGTTTCACAAGAGGAAGACGAGAGATTGGCCAAGGAGCTGTCACTGAAAGAGGCCGCCGAGCATGACCTGTCCCACCGGCCGAAACGACGGCGCTTCCACGAGAGCTACAACTTCAACATGAAGTGTCCCACGCCTGGATGCAACTCACTGGGTGAGGCAGGCACAGTCGATCGACTGCAATATTCTTTATTGGATGTAATGACCTGCTCTTGATCTCCAGCTCAAGCTCTCTGTCATTCCCTCGTTATCTATCCCTCGCTCTCCTTCTCTTTCTCTCAGGTCATCTAACAGGAAGACATGAGAGACATTTCTCGATATCTGGATGCCCTCTTTACCACAACCTCTCTGCTGATGAATGCAAGGTACTAACACACACACACACACACACACACACACACACACACACACACACACACACACACACACACACACACCGATGTTTCAACAGGGATTCCAGAGTGAGAACTGAGTGTCAATCCATGCTGGTGCTATTACCATTTTATTTGTTGCATCCCAAGTAAGAGTAAAAACATGTTGCATGTTTCCTGCTCTTCAAATTTCTTTGTCTTTTTTATAAAGTGACATTTTAGTAGACCAGGTTAGGACTGGACCTGCTGGAAATGTACCTAAGCCCACCAGGTTTCCACTGTGGAACATCTCACCCATCACACTGGGACCAAGTGTCTAGTGGATGAAAGTGAAGGAAACATACTGAGTCAAATTGAAATTGTCAAGCTGCGAAGCCTCCGTGTACAAAGAGGTGGAGGCGGTGATGTTCTGCTGCAGGGCTGGCTGTTAGTTCTTGGTGCTAGACAGTGTTGATGTTTCGTCAGGGCAAGGCATCGACACGCGACAAACAGGCTGAGGAAAGGACGCTGTCGCACCGCCAGGACGAGAACAGGCACTCCACAAGAAGCCAGGTAACGCACAAACACACCTACTCACACTGTTACTGGAGATCAACACGCTGTATATCAGGTGTTAACCACCCACTGCAGCAGGGCCTGGAGAGGAGAGGTTCAGCTTTGATTGTTGCAATTGTTCCTGCAGCAAATGATGTCCTTTCTAAAGAAAACTCTAAGGACTGTCCTCTTCATGTGCAGGATTACTCCTGGAGGTCAGCTGGAGACCATATGAAGTTGCAGAGTTCATCCTTTTAGTACTAAATTCACAATTTTCATTACTACCCTGTTTACAGCTCAGCAGGTAAACAGGGTCTGTTGAAGCACAAACAGGGAAAGCACACTTGATTTATCAGCAAATATTATCTCCAGTTAAACTTTCGATTCTATTTGTACACTGCTTGTGATTCCTCGGTGCAGCAGGGTTGTCAGGGGGAGTTGAGTCAGTGACGTCCCTGTTCATTTCATTTCATTTCATTTCATCGAGCAGTGCTACAACACCAACAGCAGCACACAGTTTTCACATTAGTCAAAAGAGCTGGACTCTGGAGTCCAGTGTACTCGGATCGGAGCTGGGCTTCCTGATGTCAAAGCACTCTTCATCTCCATGTGGTTTCAGGCCCCCACAGACCGTCAGCTGCGCTACAAGGAGAAGGTGAACGAGCTGAGGAGGAAGAGGAACTCTGGCCTCAATAAGGAGCAGAAGGAGAAGTTAATGGTCAGTGTAGAACAAACAAATGCACTCCTTCATATACTCTCTCCACTGCACATCTCCCTATCTGTCCCTCTCTGCCTGCATCACCAGGATCACCATCAGAGTCATGGGACGAGCAGGGAGCCGCTGCTGGAGAACATCACCAGCGACTACGACCTCGAGCTGTTCAGGAAAGCGCAGGCACGTGCATCGGAGGACCTTGTAAGAGAGAAAACTCATCTTCACCCTCCTCCCTTACTTCTTTCTCCGTCCCTTTGGTAGCTGTCCCTGCCTCCCCCTTTTTGTACCTTCTTCCTCTTCTCTGTTTCAGTCTGCACATCTTCCTCTGCAGCCTCAGGAGGAGTCTGAGATACTCTCAGTAGATTGGACAGTCTTTGTTTGTTCTTTCTCCTTCTGTTCTGTTACATTGTGACCCATTCAGATGAGAAGGTATTGATTTTTGTAATCTGGTTTACTTAAACAGACACACAAATCATTGTGTATGTTTATTTCATGTTAACTATAAATTACTTATATACTGCACCGCTTATTATCTGCAACTCCCCGTCTAAAGCCATCGCACATGTCAGGATGCAAAACTACTAACATTAAAAGTCCATGTAGGTTTGTGCAGGAAGTTGTACTGGAGGTGTCACCACCTTCCAGTAGGTCTCCATCAGCAGTTCCACTGAGGAGCAGCTAGTTCTGGTGTCATCCTGTTGACAGTCTGTGATTGGTTGGAGATTCCAGAGAGATAAAAAGCTGCCCACAGGCTCTGATGTTACTCTAAACTCAGACATATTAGCATCTTAGCTAATATAGACGGCTGATAAAATAGACAAAAAAAATTCACTTTCATATTTTCAGAATACTCTGAAAGCTAAAATGCCCAAAATTCTTGCAGACACATAAACAATACTTTTCTAAAAAATGCTCATCTTGCATCTTTGTATGGTTTTATTGTTTCCATGTTCTGTGGCTGGTTTCCTCCTGTGAGTGACCTTTAGCTGACCTCGTCTCCTTCGCCTTCTAATTGAAATCTCTTCCATTATCTCCTCCATTCTTCCCCTCTGCCTGCTCTCTCATACTGTCCCTTCATTCCATCTCCTCCTGTCCTGGCTGTGCAGGAGAAGCTCCGTCTGGCCGGCCAGGTGTCGGAGGGCAGCAACATGATCAAGATCATCGTGTTCGGTCGCTACGAGCTGGACACCTGGTACCACTCCCCGTACCCGGAGGAGTACGCCCGCCTGGGGAGGCTCTACATGTGCGAGTTTTGCCTTAAGTACATGAAGAGCCAGACGATTCTGCGCAGGCACATGGTGAGGCAGCTTTTTCACTTGTTCACCAGTGTCGTTTTATGCGAATGAGAACAGGATAGAAAGTCTGTCTGTTAGTTTCATGTCGTACTTGCAGTTTCTCAGGGCACAGACGCATCAGGAGGCTAGTTCAGTACGGCATCAAGACGTGTTACAGCTCATGTTTGCTTCTTCATCTTCAACATATTTTGAGTGTGTTGTTTGATTTTAAGATCCACTTCACACCCTGAGTCAGTCCGACCGATTCTTAACATCTTCTAGATAATCTGCCTCAGTGCTCATGAGTTAAAATGAGTTCCCTCCAGACTGAGTTCACGTCAGCAAGCAAACACTATGCAGCAAATCAGAAAGAGCCTTAGAAGCCTTTTTAAAGATTTAGGATCGAAACTGGATGTTAAAAATATCTGAAACTAAAGGTGAAATCTATTATTGTCTATGTTGACATGTACATCGACTTACCTCTGCTGCTTCTTAAAGGCCAAGTGTGTGTGGAAACACCCCCCAGGAGACGAAATCTACCGGAAGGGAAACATTTCCGTGTTTGAGGTGGACGGAAAGAAGAACAAGGTGAGTGACCACATGCATGCAGCTGTGAACTGTATGAACATCAGTGGACGTCTGGAATGGCGACTTTGGTTTTCACGCAGAAATACTCAAGTGTCTTCATGCTTTTCTAACCTACTTTTACACTGTTTAACTTGTCAGATATTCCGCTTCGCTAACGTCATCTTGCTTCTATCCTCAGATTTACTGTCAGAACTTGTGTCTGCTGGCTAAACTCTTCCTGGACCACAAGACTTTGTATTACGATGTCGAACCTTTCCTCTTCTATGTGATGACTGAAGCGGACAACACAGGCTGCCATCTGGTCGGGTACTTCTCCAAGGTGAACTGGGAGTCACTACAATCCTTTACTGTAATGATTGAATGATAAATACCGACCGTCCCTGTAAACATCTGGATGTATCGTCCATGTGCAGGAGAAGAACTCCTTCCTGAACTACAACGTCTCCTGCATCCTCACCATGCCGCAATACATGAGGCAGGGCTACGGCAAGATGCTAATAGACTTCAGTGAGTACACACACCCATTGATCTTCACGTGTCCTAGAAGGGTGAGTTCTGTACGCAGTGGACAGTAAGAACAGATTTAGGAGGCTGCATCCTCTTGTGATTTGGTGAGGATTTCACTCGTGTCTCTTTGTTTGTTTGTCTGTCAGCTTTCTGAAAACACTAGCAGGCTAATAATAATAATAATAAGCTTCAGATGACGTCGGCTCTGGTGGAGGGAGACACTCTTCTAGTTAATATTGTTGTGATTTACATTTTCTTAGTGGGAGAACAACAACAAGGTTAGTGTGATCTTCCCTTCCAGGTTACCTGCTGTCAAAGGTGGAGGAGAAGGTGGGCTCACCTGAGCGCCCCCTGTCTGACCTGGGCCTCATCAGCTACCGGAGTTACTGGAAGGAGGTGCTGCTGCGCTACCTGAACAACTTTCAGGGGAAGGAGATCTCCATCAAAGGTCAGAGCTGGAAACAGTTGGACGGGGAATCAGGGGAACGTTGTTCTGCTGGTTGGGTCCATTCCTGATAAAAACCTTCGTAACAGCTTTACTGAGGCAGCGTGTTTCTTACAGCTAAATGCTGATGTTTACCAGGTGTGATGTTCCAGGTGTACTGTAACATCAGTACAACGGGGTGTGTTCTCCTGTTTCCTGTTCTGTCTGAGGATGGCGCTCGGGGACATTTGAAGGATTGCCACACCTTTATTTAATTCATCCTGCTGGGGACACGGATGTGTGAACCAGAGTCACTCAAAGTACAACTGTCAACCTGTTGGTGCTCGATGGGAAGTCAAAGATCACCAGAGTGTCTCAGCACGCAGCTGTTGATGGCAGTTAGGGGTTAATGGGACGTTTCTATCTGGACCAATGTGATGGACCCTCACTGCCATCATGATACTGTTTGGATGGTCGGCAGGCTTTCCTACGAACACGTCAGAGACTTTCACCCACTACTATATTTTTCAGACGGTTGCCGGAGACACAAAGATGTTTTCTTGTCTTCAACTTCTCACCAAAACACCTTGAATAAGTTTTCTTCCTCATAAAACATTTACAAAGCCAATTTTTACAACATTTCTAAATCCTACCAACATCATTCCTGTTCACATCAGCCATTGTAGTTCATAATCATTTTTATATCACTGAATAAAGATGTGGTTTTGGCTGAAGCATCAAATTATAGACGGTCAGCAGGTCGGTTGGAACCGGAGCAGCGGAGGGTTCGTCAATAACACACTGTTCTCCTTCTCTTTTAACTTTGTGACGGTGTGTCTCATAAACTTCTGCTTTCCATTGTGAATGTACTTCGACGTTTTAAGCTATAAAAGTAATACAAACGACTTCTCATTCATCCTCAGTGTATTGTCATGCTGCGAGTCCTCCTCCCTCGCTGTCCTTCTGCACGCTGGAGACATTAGAAAGAACACAATATCAAACAAAACATCATTCAGAAGCCTTTAGATTTCTTCTAACCATCCGGCTGAATCGATTTCTGCGATTTCAGGACTTTAGTATTCTAGTTTGGTGTTGCTGGGAGTAGTTTGGGTCTGCGTGCTGAATGTTCCGCCGCCCTTAAAGGGAAGATGCACGTATCGTTTCTGCTGCAGGTATTTGATCATCTTCCTCTCCAGGGAAGCAAAGCCAATGATCAGTTTGATGAAGAAAATTAGGTGGAAAACATTCAAGTTAGGAGATAAATGTTGGTGTCAGAAAGACAGAGTTGATGTTCTCTTGATTATTGATCAGTTTAACACTGATGTGTTGGAGACTGTGTTGATTGATCAACTTGCAAACAATAAGCCCCGCCGACCATCATAGAAATCCCGACATCCCTTCACTCTGACCCCTGACGGTCGTCCCACTCCTCTGTTGACAGAGATCAGCCAGGAGACGGCAGTGAACCCCGTGGATATTGTCAGCACACTGCAGTCGCTCCAGATGTTGAAGTACTGGAAGGGGAAGCACTTGGTGTTAAAGAGACAGGTAGGAAACAACCGGCCATCACCTTTATTACATGTGTCTTTGTTAGCGTAGCCAAACAAAGTGTGTTTTATTCCCTCAGGACCTTATTGACGACTGGAAAGCCAAGGAGACCAAACGTGGTAACGCTAAGACCGTTGACCCCACTGCCTTAAAATGGACCCCGCCGAAAGGGACGTAGAGGAGCTCCTCTTCACACTCCAGTTCAAAAACCCCAAAACACACAGACTACTGCTCCTCTGCACACTGGCATGCACACAAACCATGAGCGTAACACCCTGTCACACACACACACACACACACACACACACACACACACACACACACACTGTTGTACAGAAGACTTTCAGCAGCTGCAGGCAGATACTCCCAGAGTGGGACTTTGTTCTGGGCTCAGCAGTCACTGTCACGGCTCAGGGATCAGTCCAACACTGGAATGACTGCGTGGCTCTAGAAATGGTTTTATACATTAAACCACACGAAGAGAAAATGAAGCTCATGTGCAACACTGGATGGAGGAAGTGGTGACCAACCTGCTGTTGGATCAGCGAGGATCTGGATCCTCAATGAAAACAAATCCACATGAATACTGGATTAACTCTGGTAGTAGGTTATTAAACTTCTAATGCCTGTGAAACTGGCAGCACTACTGCTTTCAGGTTCAGTTTCCATTCATTCGGATCGCAGCAGCCAGTGATGTCACTCTTTGGACGATGTCTCCTCGACCTGAAACCGAATGTGCATTGTTGGCACACCTCCTCCCTGACACTTAATTAGCACATAGCACCCGGCTAATCCAATCTGATACCGAACCTGCCGTGTCAACACATGGCAGGTTGGAAGCATGTTGACTCCCCGACACGTACCAGCTGACTGTGATTAAACAGGATGCGACCCGGGACAATACACATGAAGTGCCTCAGAATAATCCTGAATTAGAATCAGGCGGACCTCTCTGGTCATATGATCGCTCCCCACAGAGGGAAACGTCCTAATGAATATAATACTTGGTCATTCATTTATTTTTCTTGTACCGTCACAGAGGTGTAAGAACTTCAACCCGAAGCTGCTGCGATGATCCCTCCCAGTCTTCATGTTCCCATGAGCAGTGACAGTGGCTCCCTGAGCCCGGAGCAAATCCTCAGCTTCTTTCATGCGACAAACACATGCATGTCCAGTATTTAACCGTGTCACCGGTCAGTTGGTTAGTCAGGAGCTATAGCTGCCATTGGCCTCGTCTGACTGTGTTGTGTCTCCGGGATTGGACCTACCTGGATCTGTTTTATTACCATCTGTCCCGCTGTGTGTTGAACCTCGTGTCTCAGTGAGGGCTGTGTTACTCTGAGTGACCCGAGGAGCTGATGGAACACAGTGATACATGAGAAATCTCACAAACATGTTTGTGAGTGTCCTGTGGTTGTTTTGTTAAAGTTCTCAATGATATTTAATAATGTTTCTACCTCTAAGGTTTAATCACTGTATCCAAGCTACGACAGCCCATTTTAAGCTCCATGTTTTGTTTTTTGTTTTTTTTATCGTTTGTGTGTTAAATGTGTGAAAATTTCTGGGTGAAGCATTTTTTTACTAGATTTCTTGAGATAAAGTATTTATATTCAGAATGAGTATGTGAGTTGCGTAGAACGTGAGACATTCTCTGTCTGGTAGAGGAATGTCGAGCTCATCGGACAGGCTTCCATGTGAATACTCATATTTATCTATAAATGTATTTAGATTTGAATGTGTCCAGAATCTCTTAAAGCTCCAGGAGGGAGAACCGAAGGTTTCTTCCCCCTGACCAAGACAGACGTCATTTATACTTCACACATTTATCCCCGGCTGTCTCCAGAGACACGATCGATGTGCACGTTGTCGCCACCTTTGGCCATCCTGACTGCTGCTGCAAACAGTTACAGAATACAAGCACAACCTTTCTGTGTGAGCTGCAGCATTATGTTTGTTTTATTTCCTTTATAACCTACTGACTAAACACTGATTTTATTTTATTGATAATCTGTTTATTCTCCAATTGAATAAACACTTACAACAGCTATCGTGACCTGTTAGACATCCTGGGAAAAACTTGTATTCACTTCATTGCCGAGAGTTATATGATTGATTCCCCTCCAGTCTCATGTTTGATGGACAAATAGGAAGCCGCCACAAGCAGCCGGTTAGCGTAGCTTAGCACAACGACTGCAAAGGAGGGGAAACAGGTAGCCTGGCTCCCTCCAAAGAAAACACCTGCCTCTCTGAAGCTGGATCACTCATTGGCTGGGAGCAGTGACGTCTTAGGATCTCTGCTGGTTGCTTGGCAACTGCTCCTTGCCGAGAAATGGTTGCATTGTATTACAGCTAAATGTTTTTACATTTCACTTTTTGCACAAAGGAGACCAACCTGTTGTCTCAGTGGGCATTAAAGAGGCTTCAGACGGAGCCGAGCTAGCTGTTCATACCTGTCTACAGTCCTAATGCTAAGCTGTGCTAACGAGCTCCTGGCTGTTTATTAATTAACACAGTCTCCTCATTCTCATTGCATTTCCCAAATACTGTCCATTGGAATATCAATCATAAGCTTGCACAATAGTTGGCTGTGAAATTGAAGGTGTGTTGCCAACAACGTCGGATTGAATCAACTGTTGTTTGTTTTCAAGCTCCGGTGTTCCAGGTTCACGTGTGGAGGAGTGTGTTTGTTCCACAGGGCTGAATCCTCTGACCACGCCTTCCACCACATTTACTTCCCTGTCATTGTGGATTTGTTCTTTTAAACTGATGATGTTTTTCCTCCACTGTTGATTCGTTTATTCATGTGTTTCTGTCACCTGTCACCCTGTGGTTCGTCCACTGTCTACACTGGGCCTTACATTAGGTGTTTATGTATTTCAAAGGACTCCATGTGTCATCACGATAAACCTCCCTCCTGAGTGAACTCTCTCTCGCCTGTCGTGACGGCCGGGAGGGTTCTTGCCAATCCTTAATTGCATTTACAGGAAAGTGCACTTACCTTTTTTTAAGGACTAAAACAAAAAGAATCCCAAACCCAATTCATCATGATGATGTTTCATACATGACTGTGGCAGTATTGTTCTCAGCTGCACTTTTTGTTGTTCTAATATTGAGATATTTTGGTTTCAGTGCCTGAATGAATTACGGAGGATAAGCTGCCATTTTTCACGGATTTGTAACCGCCACATGTGGAGGCAGAAAATGAACCTGAATGTACATTTTCTTGCCTTGAAGAATCAGAGTGAAACTCTAAATCACAGCTATCAAAAGAATAAGTCAACAGTTGTGTTGAACATCACAGATGCATCATATCTTCCCATGTTGAAGCTTCTGACAGTGATTTTCTTCCCATAAGCTGAGGCCTTTTTTTAGAAGACACGTTTCTTTCTCACCCTGCTGTATTGTTGTTGTTTACTGTGCCAGTGGCAGCTATAGACGTGCAGCTTCAGCGCTCTTAGCTGATTGTTGCCACATCTGAGTAGGATCACATTTACTTAGAGAAACATGAGGCATTCTTTAACCTTCCATACGCCACCAGCGAGCCGTTGGAATACTGACGCACTTCAAAGCTCCATATTTATACTCACAGAGCAACAGCAAACAAAAGTAGCTTAGCGTCGATATGTAGCTCCGTTGTGCTTTTGTACTTGCTTCTCCGCCTTCCTTCCTCTTCAATAAACCTGAAACACACTATGAGCTCTGTGTGGTGTGATGTTTGTGTGTGTGTGTGTGTGTGTGTGTGTGTGTGTGTGTGTGTGTGTGTGTGTGTGTGTGTGTGTGTGTGTGTGTGTGTGTGTGTGTGTGTGTGTGTGTGTGTGTGTGTGTGTGTGTGTGAACCCTGCAACAGCTGAGCCTTCATGTTCTGAGTGGATTGTTTTGGGTCTGGTCAGTTTCTGTAGCTAACAAGGAACAAACCACCAACCAGGGAGATGAAACTCTGTAAGGTGAG
>CAAKHC010013581.1:0-21367 GCA_901007825.1 Macroramphosus scolopax
CAATCCCCCCTCATGAACCAGGTGCTGGCAACCGAGTGTCAGGCTATGAAATGAAAGTCCTTAAAATAACATACAGGCCTCATGGTGTACAAGTCACAACTCAGTTTATATGAATTTGAACAAGAAAACACAGAGCTGACCAATGTCAGGTTCAGGTTATGGTGACCGATAGCTCAAACAATCAAACTGAACAAACACCAAAGCTGCCGGCAGGTTTGACATCAGAACGAGGAATAACATAGGTGTCAATAGATTTTAAAGCAAACTTACCTTCCATGTATTATTATTTTTTGGCTGCTCTTCCTCTGCCACGAGTTGCTTCCTACTTTACAAATTAAAACACAAGCACAAACACATCACAACTACCCTCAAAATCAAAATACTCTAATACTAAAGCTAATATTTGTGATGAATCAGATGATGATGTGGCTAAATTGACGTGAATCATAAACCACCTTTGTAAAATTCAATCTGCTGAGTTGAGGCTTTTAGCCTGCAAGATATTTATGGAACACTATTTACAATGAAAAAATAGTCAGAAGTTCTTATACACTGCTTATGGAGAAACAAATGAACATGTTATTAATTAAGCTAGCTAGCATTAGCTCGGTTAGCTGAAAACGTTAGAAAGATGGGTTAGGTTTTTGTTAGAAATAGAATGAGACTCAAACAGAATTAAAGTTAACAAAGTAAGTGTTGGTCTCACGTTCAGCAGGTGGCCAAAAACCAGAAAACACACAATGAAAATTACTTTTGTCCCATGCGTGATAGTTGTATAAGTATGCAATTCCCTGCTAACACGTTAATCAGGTCAATGAGGGGCTAATATGGTAGCCACAACAATGTGAGGCTAATGTGTTAGCCACAACAATGAGGCTAATGTGTTAGCCACAACAACATGAGGGGTTGTTTGTTTAACTCACTGGTGTGGAGTCTCTCTGACCAACAAACCAATCCATAAACAAATAAATAAAAATAAATAATGGCAAAGAATTTGTTTAAGAACTTTTTTTTTTAATGTTTTCATGTTCAGATACACAACATACAGTGTGTAATAGCCTCTATTTGAAATAGAAATGTTAACTTTAATTCTTTCAACCCCTGTCTGGTCATAATGCTCTCTTACAGTATCTTGAGCTTCAAGCAGGTTACTGAATCAGACTAAATGAAACAGACAAACAGGTGCAAGCCTTCACTTTACCAGTCCTGCAATTAATGTTGTAGGCAAAGATATTTGGACCCTTTTTCTTTTCCCCTTACATTATGCCAACGTCAATACTGTAGTGTAAACATGTAAACCTGGTGAGTGTGCTTCCATTTTCTGTTGGCTGTCCTAAACCTTGTGTACGCTGTCTTTGTAAAGTCCCTTTTGGAAGCGTTGGCAACTCAAACGATAATCCCATAAACATTGTGCAGACAAAATTGCAAAAGGTAGCAACACAACCAGCATGATTAATCTGAAATAAGACCAAAGGGTACAAAGGATTTCACAACCTCCCAATTAGAGTTTTAACTGTATGGCAATGCTCAAGACAATGTGAGACACAATTAAATCCAACAGCACCACAATGATTTTTAATATCTGCCTTATCTCTTTTATTTCTGCTTCATTCTCAATTTTTCATTTCCTTCATCTGTTCTCTGCAGCTACTCTTTGGCTTTGTAACCAATGAAAGGACTCATTTAATTCAAAAGCTGCCTTCATGATTAATGGGATAATGTCAAGTGCGTGTTACTCTTTTGACATTCATATATGCACCATTTTAATAACAATAAAATCTATGCAAACCTGCGCCGTTAGCCTTCCTTTATATGTTCATGTTGACCTCAACCATGCTGTGATTTTTTTTTTTTGTACTAACTGATTATTCACGTATGTTAATAGATGTATTCACGTGTCAATAACATATGGGGATTTGCTATTGAGATCTAGAAAATAGAAACAAACCAAACATACGCATGAGTGCTAAAAGTCAATCATCTAAACTTGCACCTGTTGTCACAAAAGAAAAGATCCGGCCAATCACTCAAACCAAACAACAAACATAATATTTACAAATTCCAGTTTGTTCTCTTACACTTAAAAAATGTACATTTTTTTTTCATGTGTTGGTTTTTGTTTCTTTTGTCCTCGCAGCTTGCTCAAGTCCAGCGTGAGGGATGGCAGTCTGGCTCCAGAGTGTCGTTGTCCAGCAGACAGGATGCAGAATATTACAAGGAACTGGGACGTATCCCACTCGCCTCGCTTCTGTGGTATGTATGAGTAATGTCTGTCATTAAAGATTTTTTTTTAATTAGGCTTTTAGACTGCATCCTCTGTGCATTGACAGATCATTGCTGACCAGCTATTTCATCATCACGACTGAATCACTGTCGGCATTAGTCCAGTGTTCTCCCAATGTCACTGCTTTTTAGAATTGTCCAGAGTGTGACCCCTCTCTGTGTTCGATTGTGCGAAAGATGTGAAATGCGCGTACAAGGCTTTCTCACCTTTTGACCGTCATAAATACATCTCATTCTCCCACTTTGTAGAAAGGAGAACCGTGAAACAACAAAAGGGCAGAGGAAAAGATAACTGTCAGGCAGTCTTCAAACACTTGAAGCATGTGGTCAATGTCAGTCACAGACAAAAACCTTTGTTTGGACTATTCATGTGAAGTAGTCGTTTCTTTTTTTTTCAGTAACATAAAAAGTGCTATCTTCAGGTGAGATTGAGAGACAGTGACTGTGCAAACTTGACAGTTAAGATAAGAGAAACAGAGCAAAAAACAGGGGTAAAAGACAAAGGCTTTCATCAGTCTTTCTGGTAGTTGCGGCACAGCCTTGGTGTTAGGACATGAAAAAAATAAAGAGGAAATATTTACTCTCTTTGTTATAGTCATAGTTTTACACAATATTCATCTCTTAATACTTTAATATGTTTTGAAGTACCACAAAGTGCAGCTGATATTAAAATAGGAAATGAAAATGACTTTGAAATAAAACAATGAAGTACAAGGCAAATCATCAAAATGACCAACTCCTCTGTCCACACTCTTTAGGAAAAAAAAAAAAAGAAACATCATGCAAATATCCCAGACAGCAAAGTAGTTAATAAAACTTTATACTTTTTTTTTTTTAAACGAGGATATATTGAATCTGATTTCCCTTTTAAAAAGAGACCAGCCACAGTGCAACATAGAGTGTGTGTTTTTTAAAAATAAACAGTATGTGGATCGAAAACAAAGATGAAGGGGTTGGCACTTTTTATGATGGTAATTCCTTTAGTAAGATACAGTCAGGATGGACCTCTCCAGGCCGTCCACTGGACGCCAGCGAAAGAGGAACTTTATCACAGTACTTGGCACCAAGAATGCTGGTAAAAATGACATATCAGAATATCTTTTTTTTCATTCATATCCTTACAATTTATTAATAATACATCATTTACATTTGTGTTTTTGTATAAAAGACTCCAAAAGGAAAAAAGAGTCTAGAAGTGATTGCGTGAAAGAGGAAAAGAGGCGAGGATGGAAATGGATTATCTCGGTGGTTTAATAAAAAGAGCTACGAGGGCGGAGAGAGAGGAGTGTGAGGCAGCGAAAAGAGAGAAGCAGTTAAATGGGCTGAGATGGGGAGACAGACAGAGATCATTTGCGAGAAACAAATAAATTAATGGACATGATTAGAGCCCGTGTGGATGAGATGCAGCGAGTTCTAATGGGCAGCCTGGATTCCAGGTTGCATCCCACAGACTGAAGATGATTCAGTTTCTTCCTGTACCGCCCAACAGTTGAAGCCCCAATCTGGAAGTGTATATAGTAAGAAGTATAAAGATATTCATTAGATTTAGGTTGTTAACTAATTCAAAATAGGTATATAAATTTCAAAATTGAGAAAAATGCACTTTTCAAAACGAATGAAATCGATGCTTCGCTATCAAATTGTGTTCACCCTTGTAGTTTCAGCCCTGTTAACACATTTCACGCTGAACAAAAGTCTACAAAATCAGAACACAGAAACAGCTGTTGGGACATAGTGCTCAACACTGGGTGCCAAGTTTCACTTCCAGATTGGGCCTTTAAAGCTGCAATTTGTAAATTTCAAGAAATCACCGCCTCATGACAGCCAGCTTGTTCGGGCATATGTTGGCTCACACGAAGGCGCTCGCTACTGTATTATCTTTTCCCTAAATGAATGAAAATGAATATTTGTATTCAATGTTAAACATAGTTTTACACTGACACAACAACACATGCGCAAAACAACAAAGCTACACATAGGATGCCTGACTGATTGTGATTTGCTCTGTACCTCTTTGAGAGAGAGCAAAAAAGCTTAAAGCTGCATTTTTAGTGGCTCACCTAAGCCCGAGATACTGAAAGAGCTTTAACAGGGCAAAGCAATATGTACCTATCATGACAGGCTTTTGGTAAAGGAGCTTTTTAATTCGACTCCTCCTTAATTTATATTTATTACATTTTAGAGGTATTTCACTGCTTAAAATCTTACAAACTGCAGCTTTATTTGAGGGCTTAATGAGAAAAGACAAAGATATAGTAAAGAGGATAGAGGGCGGTGAGAGTGACGTTTGTATGGAGCAGTTTGTGTGGTGCGTCTGTCTGAGCCCACGGTGGGGTAGCAGAGGTTGTGCCTGGTCCTATACACGAGTGGTGGAGTGTTGGTGTGGCAGGGCATTGTTGCTATGACTGGGGACAGGTGTAGTGGAGGGGGCTGGGACGGGGGGATAGGTGTTGAAAGGGTGGAGGGGCTGCATGCTGCTGATGGTGCTGGGGATCATGGTGATGGTATTGGCTGTCATCAGTGGAACATCCTCTGGTGCCCGCCGCAGGGCCAGCGTGTAGTCAGGCGGGCACACAGGAGGCCGCAGGGGTTCCAGATCACCATGGATGCCGCGGGAAGGGAGGGGTGTGCCGTGCTCCAGCTCCACTCTTTGCTGCTTCATCTGCAACGACATTAGCTCCTCTTCCTGACTCAGCGCCAGGTCATTGTGCGGTGGGGCCCCGACCACTCCCATGCCAACACCCATCCCCATTGTTGTGCCACGTTGCGGGGACAGTCGGCGATGGCGTCTCTGCATGAGTTCATGGCGCTTGTCCCGTTTGTAGTAAAGCGCAGCAAAGGCCAGCACATTCAGGAAAAGGAGTGAAGCGCCCACTGCTACTGTCACGCTCAGCTCAGTGGAGTAGTCCCTTGTCTCATCGGGGAAGGGAGAATAGCGGGGTCTCTCTGAACCATCAGGTTCAGGATCAGGCGGGTAGGTGGAGATCACAGGGTGGCGTGTGGAGCGCGTGCCGGGGTTGTGAGGGGCCTTCCAGCGGTTGGTGCCACCGGGTGGCAGTCGAGTTGTGATGGAGCTGATGATTTCCTTGTGGAGGCTGTGGAGATGCGGCACCAGCTCCAGCCAGAAGGCCACCTTGTTGGCCCGGTAGTTGTCTCTGACACGGGGCTTCAGGCCGATATGCAAGTACTGCTTGTCTTTGGAGCTGAACTTGGTCCAGATGACCTCCTCAAAGCGGTTCGGCTTGGTGTGGATGAACGTGGTGTCCTGAGGAACTGGCAGGTTCGGATCCCTTGAAATGACAAGCAACAGCGTTAATGAGATTTTCAAAGTTAAAAATTATGACTCCCTGCTAATAATAACTTACTAACCTGTTGATAATATTGTAATTCAAATCAGTCCTGTAACTGCTGATTGCCTCGAGGGTATTTTGGGGATAATGTTTGCACCAGTAACTCTGTAGCTACGTAGTTGGACGTCAACATGAACTCTAATATATTAACGGCTGTAATGTTTGTCACCAGTTTTTGTTAACTCTGGTCGATATTTTTCAGTCTTCCCTCGTCTTTGCAGTCATTTTTTTTTATTTCCCAATTACTGCACCCACAGGTTTGATGAGTGTATTTGTTTTGGCTGCATTAAATTTACTTTGAAGTGTAACCATGGTAACTGAAGTGAACACGTGCTGTAATATGACACTAAACATTGACGCAAGGGAGCAACCCAAGAAGCTGCCTGCAGCGCTCCTAAATGAACGCCCCAGCTTAGGGAAATATTTTACTTAAGGGAAACACTTGAGTTTTAAAACTAAAGGTAGTTTATGCAACCGGTTGCAGGATCTGATGGGCCACTTGAGATTGGCATCAGCGGAAATTTGATTGGGAACAAAACACTGAACTCACTGTGCATCTCCCAAACCAGATGTTTCAACCCACAATATATTCACTGCAAGACATATTACTTGACATTTAAATGATTCTTCTTCAGTGTACATTATACTGACCCCGTCTTGGCGAAGTTGGTCCAGTATGTCATGACCACAGCGCTGAGCATAACATCATTCTTGGAGAAGTTACAGGGGAACAGGTCAGTGGCTCCCACCATGGGAATCCCAAACACGTAGGGGATCTCATCTCCATGGGCTGCGTCTGCCCATTCCGGCCTTGCCTCGGTCTGACAGTGATGGTGGAAGGTATAGAAGAAGACAGGCGACTGGAACTCTGCATGCAATTTGGCGGTAGCGACAGCTGGGGCCACCCACTGATGGTCTGTGAACAGCGCCAGCAGGGTCTTCCTACGCATGTCACTGTTGTCCCTGTCAGCCCAGTCTGTATACATGAACTTTATGGTTTCCCTCAGGATATCTTTACCTATGTAGAAACAATAAGGAACATGAGTATATACATATATACACACACTAGGTGACATACTCTCAGGCTGAAATCTGTCATTTCCTTTGGTTAACATGGTGTAAACTTATGTCCATTTTCTGTCAATGGCACTTTTCTGACGTGCCATAAACATGCATCTTGGATGATCTGAGATATATTATGACTGCTTAAACATCTTGGGGGATTTGGTTTGTCTGAACAGCCTAAAGAATAGACCCATTCTTCTTCTCCTTTCAATTTCGTACTGGGCATGGGAAGTGCATTGCGCCTCCTGCTGGTTAAAAACAAGAACACATTTGGAGTCGGGAGGAGAAACCTGATCACGAGTGGTCACGAAGACACATGTGGAGACGCATGTTAATGCCAGGTGTGGACGGGAACTATGTGCTGCTGCACCTAATTTATTGCCAAATCTAGGTTATCTAAGATGAGTCTACCGTAGAGTTTAATTTTATTATTGTCTTAATTCCAGCAAATACAAGAGTTATCTATTATCAATGTTTCTATTATATGTTTTGTTTTGGTTACATGTTACTATTTGTTATGCATGTGAAGCAGTAGGAGCTCTGGGATACCAATCAAGTGGTGCTCTTCACTATTTTCTAATGACCATTAGTGTTAGATCTCAGCAACTGCGTATTTGTCCAACCTCATTCATTAAAATAATCCATTAGCCGGAAAATTAAGGCAAAACCCTAACAAGTTGCTTCTCCACATGCGCCACATGAGCGGCCGTATATTCAAAATATGTCTGTTTGGTGAAGTCAGTGTTCTTTAACGTGAAATGTTTCCTCTAAACGCTGCACTCCCTGCTCACAGCTTTGCAAGTATCCCTGCACAGGCTGTTCTCATTGTTCTGTCCTTTGTTTTTAAATGGATTTATCTCAAGGGATTCAATGGCTCAGCTATTTACATGCCTGAATAGCAAAGCTGGAAGCACAAATGGGAAAGACTACCTGTATAAATATCCTCACGCTTCTATAGAGAAAGAGAATTGTATGGTGAAGTAGAAAAATGTAATCTTGTTACTCCCAATGGTTAGTACACAACATTATAAATTAACCTCCCTTGCAAAAGAGACACAGAGAGAGAAGGAGGACTTTTAGTCGTTCCTACCAATCAGGCAGAATGTCGGTGCAATCACCCAATCGTGGACATTTTAAGTACAGTTAAGAGTTTTAATGTTGCAAGATAAAGCTCATTTCACAGCTTGCCTCACTTCGCATGTAAATTAACTTAAACCGGCATTACAACATTAGCTCGGCTTACTGTGTATGTGTGTTAACTTCCTCTACTCTGACGCCCCGTCAAGACCTGAAACATCCGTCCTGAGTGATCCGATCACCAGCGGACACCTGTACTGCCTACTCAGGGTTGAATTCGAGCCCGGCCGTAAACACACTAGCACGGGTGATACGTATTTCATTGCTACGTGTGTTGAGGTCAACATGGGACATCGATTTTGGGAAGGGGAAATAGGTTAGTATCTGACCATCAGGGTATCCGTAGAGATTGTCGACAAAGTTGGAGATGGTGTAGTCAAACGAGGCCGCAGATATTCCGTCTTCCCCCTCACTGTCATCCACGAACTTCAGGCCCTCTCCTTGATTGACGCCCAGCAATATGTCGTAGTTGAGGAACTCGCCCTGGTGTCACAAACACACAAAGATAATCAATATCATAGAGTCCGGTCATTCATGGAGAATGTCTTTACTGACCTGTTGCATTAGAATCTCAGGGTCGTCCGGCACCACGTCCCCGTCTACAACCGGTCCGAAGGCGATGTGGTAGCGCGCAGGCTGGATGTCTTGGTCCACCAGCTCCCGGAAACTCTTCTTCCTCAGGCAGTCCACCAACTCAGCCATGTCCCCCAGAGTGCAGCCGACTTTCTTCGCGAGGATCTTGGTGTACATTACCGGTCGGTAGTTGACTGACCAGCTGGAGATGGCTGAGCCACTCTGAGCGATGGCCCTCTGGAACAAGCCTGCACAGGGCGGGAACACAAACAGCATGTAGAAACGGAGACATGCCCTCCTATTTTTATACATTATAACAAACCAATTCTCTCTCAAATTGTTTTCCCTCTGACATACTTTCGCTCGCTGCTGATGAGGCCTTCAAGGCCTTACAGCATGAGCATGTTAAATAATGCATATGTCGTCGGAGGAGGAGCAATTGTAAAGTATTACACACAAAGAAAGATTTGGACAATATACTGCTGCTTTCAATGCCTTGGAACATCTTTAAATGCGTTTCTGTTACATATAACGAGAGACAGTAGCTAGACAAATGAAAAACATACGAGGAGCATCAGGTTAGATGGTCATGTTGGACAAAGCAAGGAAGACAGGAAGAGAGAGAGAGACAGAGAGAAACAGAAAACTGCTCGCACTGTTCCACCGCTGCACTGTTATGTAAAGTGGCTTGCTGTCCCTCTGTTTTATCTGCAGATTCTGTCATTAATTATTAAGCCCCCCATATTCTGCATGTGCCCCACCCCCGCTCCTTTCCCTGTGAAATCAATTAAGAAGCCTCTCAGCTGAAGCTCCAGATCCACTGCTCATCTCGTCTTCTCCTCTGCACACATAGTACCTTTAAAAATAGTTCAGGCTTCAACTTTCTCTGCACTTTGTGCTGATATATTATGTGTGTGTGTGTGTGTGTTTTTTTGCGTGGGGCTATTAAATATAAAGTCAATGTCAAGACGCAAATAGACACAAGGCAGATAACGGGAATTGTTATAGTTTGCAATATTTGGAGTAAATTCTCACAACAGGTGAGAAATTTATGTGACACCGTGTGAACTTTAGCCGATCTGATGTCAACTCCATTAAGAAAACAAGGATTTCCAAAACGTTTTGCTTGTCCTGTCACAGCCCGGAACTTACAGAGCACTTTGCACATGCCGGTATCATGCTTCAGTTATTCCAGCATTAATGTGATCTGTTTATTGCAATTAAATCACAACAAAATCTAAGCTGGAAGTGGCAGTCATCCAGACTCGTATCCCTGGAGACGGCTGTGAGATCCACCCGAGCTGTCTGCGCCTGCAGAAGATACTACGGACCCAGATCTTACTTCCATGTGTTCAAGGAAACAATGAGATTACTCTGGAAATATATGGAGTTGTTGGTATCTCCATAGAGGTGAAACCCTGCTTCTCTGGCACTCAAACCTTCACTGCCTGTCCCGTGCATTGCCAGTTCCACCCTGTTTCTGATTGGTTTCACCTCCTACCGTTTCCTGATTTATGATAAACATGTTTTCCCGTGCACACACTCGAAATTCCGAGAGTGATTAATACACATACTTTCTTTTTTCTGCGCAAGGTCAGATTAACAGTGTGAAGGTTAACAGTTCGGTATGAACGTAATCTGAATTCTTGGTAAAGTGTAAAGTGCTAATTCCATTCACCTTCGGAGCTTTAGCAGGAGAGGATTAGAGACGACCATCTGGTGGGTATTTTAGAGGTGTGCCGTTCAAAAACAAACACTAAAGTAAACACCATATCTAATAATTAGTATGATATACACTCACTTATTTGGGATTTATATAAAGACTAAGAGGTGGTGTTATCAACAAACCCTTTACATGAATGTTACATTAGCGGTGACTTCCTGTAACAGCAGTCAGACATCTGACACACATCTAAAGGAGGTAACCTGAACTCCTTCAGTCTCATGATGATCTTCATTCTTAAGTCTAAGTCAAAGATATTAAATTCAGTAAGATACTGTATGTATTCCTAATGCCTTGTTCAGACAGGATTAGTTTTATTGGACAAGGACAATTCCAGCAGCCTCATGTGGGATGACGTTATTCGGGATTATCGGAGGGTTTGTGTCCCAAGGTGAGTAATGGTTTTTATGGCAAATAACCTACTGTTTCCATCCATCTGTTGACTCGAGCACAGGCCAGATTGACAATCTGGTTTTCTTAAAAAAAATTACTTAATCTGGTAAAAATAAAAGCTTTGTTGCTGCAAACAGTCTGAATGCTGCATCAGGAATGATGTCGCCATATGGTTTAGGGTTTCTTTGATTTACTCACATGCTCTGTAAATAACACAACTGAAAGTGTCGGGCCTTCTGAACAACAACCTTACCCTCAGAGTGGTGGGAGAGGATGAGAAGGTTCACACAGGCGGCACCAGCTCCCGAGCCAAAGATGGTGATTCTCTCTGGGTCTCCTCCAAAGTGGCCAATGTTTTCATTGAGCCAGCGCAGGGCCTGGATCTGGTCCAACAAACCATAGTTCCCCTTAGCAGACTGGTCCCCTGTGCTCAGGAACCCTGCAGGGTAAATTAGAACAAACAGAGTGAGAAGTGAGACACAATAACACAGTTTGCAGGTTCTATGCAAATAAAAACAGCAGGGCAGCAAGATAGTACAATCCTGGACCTTCGCTGCCCTTTCTTACGGAATATATCGCAAATAAACAAAAAGACGGCATCCGATCATTGTCAGCCTTCAACTCATTGCGAGTCTGAGAAGATTTCACACCGAGAGCACCGCCAAACTTCACGGTTTCTGATACCCACGCAGGAAATACAACCCGGTTAAGAAAACTTGTCAGCAGAAAGAGGAGGAGAGCAACAGAAGGCATGTTTCACCTACTTCCAGAACACACATTCACACAGTAGGCAAACACCCACAACAAGAGAAAATAAACTGAACAAAATGTCACACACAAACACCATCCTTTGTTCTTCCAAGAGAGGAACAGCAGGACATTTCATGCATTTCGTGCAGCGCCCTGTTTATTCTGTTCATGTTTCTGACAATTAATATAACTTACATACCAAGACAACAATGCATTGGATTAGTGGCTGTGAGGGTGCAGGGTGCCATGTCGCCCCATCTTCGTGGACACCATTTCATCAGAGCCGCTTCACAGTATTTTATGTCGTCTTTGTAACATCCCGCATGGACTGAACTTCCCAGCACCGCCCAGAACTAATACCAGAGCTTCACTTTGACTCATTCAAACCAATTCCTTTGGCCACTTGAGGTCAGTGGAAACAAGCTGCAAACACAACATTTACATATTGTTCACCTTCTAAAGGAGCTACGTCGACTTCTTTTAGCTACTGAAGGATTCCAGCTCAGGAAGTTTGTACGTTTTGTTTGATTGGATTGTAAAAGAAGCGAATCGTGCGCGAGCGGCTGCATGAAGCGGTGGATTCTTGAGGGCAGACGGAGAGTACTGGGGCAGCTGCTGAGTACACCACGAGGAGTACAAACAGTCAGCAATCTTTCAAGTGGCTTGAAGAGCAAATTAAGTTTTACAGTTGATCATAGTGATGGTGTGATGACGGCGCGGCAGCAGCAGTGATGATAACCTGATGAATTGACCTTTTTACAGCAATCAGAGTGACACACACACACACTCCTCATACTTCACTGTACTTTCACACTACAGACAACAGCACTTTACACCTGGAGTGGGTTTTTTTTTTAACCTACAGTGTCTAAAGTCTGGATTTATTTCATATCACTGCTGTCTTTATTCAATGTGGTTGTTCCCTGCATGTTTGACGATTGACTTACAGATGTCAAACACCTGAGAAGTTTGAGAATTATTGAATTGAGAGTAAAGTTAAGCTTTTGTATGTCTGGTAGTTGCACATTGGAACCACAGAGGATGATTCAAATGAGATCTAAAGATTAAAGGAAGGCGAAATTGAATAGAAAACAGCTGCTTTTGGCTTCAATAGTGCTGCTGTGAATCATTTACATAAAGTGGCTTATAGAACAAATCCTGTTGCTTGAAATCATATCAGCGTTTTAACAGAGATGTCTTGAGAAGATTACTTCCAGCAAACGGTAAATACAGTTTGTTATTACCGTGTGATTGTACTTGGATCAACCGGGTAACTCGGCTCTTTGACTTGAACCTGGGAAGGATTCGGTGCTGACCTGTGCCTCTCATCCAGACATGTGGAAGTATCCGCTCCGAGGCTGCCTGGCTGCGTACTGAACCGCCTGCCACAGTTGCCTGGCAACTGTCCAGAGCTTCAGACAAAATGATATGGACAGACGCTCACTAAAGCACTTGCATACACACATTCAAGTACTTACGTATTCAAGTATACAAACAGCTGAATGCATGCACACTTGAACACACACACACACATGTAAACGATGCAAGCGCAGGCGGTTGACTGCGTGAACTAGCGTGAGCTAGCACCTCTTGTCGTTCCCTGTGCAAAGGTAGCACACAGAGAGGATCGGTTGACCACCACCGGAGATACGTCAAACATGTTCCCATCTCTCGTTCTCGCTCAGTGAGTTTTCTTTCTGTCCGCCTCCCCACCATTTGCTGACCTGGGCTTCCGACTGACTTTAGCGCTGAGAGCAGCAGTTTACGAGGCTGAAGTCATGCATATTCAACACTTGCTTTAGGTAACGGCCAAGGAACAGTGCAGAAAGTCATTAACCTTTAAGTGAAGATACAGGCCGAGGACAGTGGAGTGAACGGATGAATGCAATCAGTGGAGGAGTGAGCGACTGATGGAGGTAAACCAAATTATTTACAATAAAGTGCGATATATATGGCTAATATTCCGTGAACAAATGGGAGGAGCAGAATATTAGGAACACCTATTTAGTAGTTCAACATCTCTGCAAATTCCGGCACCATTCCAAACTCTAAAGTTTAGGATGCAAGCGTAGTCGGTCATCTATTGAGTGGGGAGAACGAATCTGTAGAGCAGTTTTTAAAAACTGTACAGGCTGACTGCAGTGGGACACTGAACATATTCCTGTGAACACAAACAAAAGAACAATGGGTGGGGGTGGGAGGGGGTAGCGAGGGGGAGAGGATGCAGAAGGGAATAGGAAAGAAACATAAGAGAGTTACGAAACTGAATACTGCCCAAAGCTACAGCCCGGTCCTAAACGAAGAGAGTGAAAGGAAGAAAGGGAAGGACGGACTGTGAGGTCACACAGAAGATAATGAGACATGGCAAAAAACCAGAGGGAGGATGTTGCCTTATGTCATAGGCACAGAGAAGATTATTAAAGAGAGTAATGTTTCTTTACATGTGTCACTACATTAATCAAGCAGAACTGAAGGCACTGCTACAAAAAAAGGAAAAAGCAGAAGGTGAAAGTCTGCTGCTTCCTGGAGACGAAGAATCCGATCTGCTGATTGGTGGATTTGATCCTCTTGTATTGTGTGGCAACCCGTCTATCCACTGTTTATCTATCTTCTGTCTATAAATACAAAATAACATAATTGGCATTACTTTTCTCTGACGGAGTGAAGAACACTGCTGCTGCCACTGCAGTTCTCAGATCACTTCTTTGGCTACCAGCGCCGGATAGAATCTAATTCTACTACTTGCACTTGCGTTCAACAGACTTGTCTGATTATAGCCAGTATGAACCCTGCACACTGCTCAGGTTGGCTGGTTCGGGATTATGGCTGCACCAAGGGTCAACACCTAATATGGTAAAGCCGCCTTGAGCCACTACGATGCCCAAATTTGGAACAGAATGCTGGAAGATGAGATGAGAAACAGTGCTGAGCACCTTTGAATCCAAGCTCAAGACCTAACCTTCTTCTGCGTGCACCCCCTCGTGTGTTTAGTGTGTCCTATACTGACACTCAGTTTGTGTTTGCTTGCTTGTTTTATTCTGTTTTCCTGTGCAGCACTTTGGGTTGCAATGTGAAGGAAAATATGCCATATAAGAATAAAACAATGCATAAAATGTGCTTTGCTTGGCGTTGCTCTGTACTGCATGTAGAATGATTGATGACCCAACATCTGGGAGCCTTGAACCACGTGACCTTATTCTATAAAAGTGTCTTGTGATCACTTCCATTCTGTGATCCAACAATCTGCTGTTATTCCCCTCTTGATGCTTGCTGGATGATCAATATTTGTACGTGAATGTGTTAACTGTTCTTGTTGGCAGCGGAAGTTCAATTCTAACACCTGCTGGCAGGTCATTTCTCCATCATGTATCACTCTGTATGTCAAGTCGACCCGGATATGGAGTGATATTGTAATTGGGCTTCCCCCCGCTGAACTAATGTGATTCCAGTATACCGCCCATAGGCGTCCGATGTCATATGTATTTATTGCCTTACTTATCACACTCAATTCCTACTCTCAGAGGTCCATTCAACTGGTACCAAGCTGGGCAATAAAGCTGAGCTGTCATGCATCGCCTCAAATGCCTCATTGGTACAACGATGTTTCGAAGCTTGTCAAGAAAGCTCCGCTTCATAAAACACTGATCGTTGATCAAAACCTGCTGCCAGTCGAGAACGAAACAATTAATCATTTCAATGAACTTCAAACGCTGAACGGGAGGCACTTTGGGAGACGGAACCTTAACTGTTAACCTTAATGGTACGACTTTTGTCTCTTCTAATTCATGATATATATACTCATTAGTCACATTTTGCAGTTACATGTCCACTCAGCTGCAAGTGATAGTTAATGAGCCATAACTCCAAGCAGAGGATTATGTAATTGTTCATTTATTACAGCTTATTAGTAGTACAATTATTCTAATGTGGATGTTATAGTAGTACTTCCTGCTTATTGGCGGCACTGGCAGTAATTAGTGAGTGATATTGAAGAAGGATGGCCTTTCGTTTTTAAGGTTCAGGTGTCCTCCTGCTTTAATCAACAAGGGTTGTTGTGTGGAACGATGGGAAGTGGACAAATAAAAACACTAAAGAAGATACGAGAAAGGTTGCATACGTGCTATAAGAAGTTTAAAATAAGGGCAGCTTGCTGTGGTGTTATTTAAGGTGGACTAGAGAGAGACCTTGAGTTTGCTTCTGACACCTCTGTGGTTCATAAGATGTTGCACTTCAAGTGTGATTAGCTGCATTGATTAGGTTCCTTGTGCTTGATCAAGCTGTGCATCTGGCAGTCAGCATGCGAGGCAGGTCGGGGACAGTTTGGGTCAATATACCTATAAGTCATTAGTGTTCCTTTTGAACTTTACCTATATGAGGGAAGCGCTTGTCCTTGGATACCCTTTTACTGTAGGTGTCATAATCCCGAAACCTGGCACCTCCATCACACACGTCACACAAGATAGATGAACTATTAAACATACTGCAGCCATTCACACAAAGAAAACATTTCTAATGCTAAAACATAACATATAGGAAGGTTGTCGGTTCTTGATATGCACATGTATCTGGTCACAATCAGAGGGGCACTGAAACCAAATGTTCCTGCAGGCTTTCACTGCAGTCAGCGACAGAAATAAGGAAGAGAAGTGCTCACGATTGCTTGCAGAGTGGGAAGATTGTGGCTGTGTGCAGGGAGTGGGAGGAGTGTTTCATTTGTATTTAGGAACAGCTGAGTTTTGAGAAGGCAGCAGGCTGAAATTAATTGACAGCAAAATCTGCACTGGCTAAAAATATAGTTTATGTCACATTTTTAAAGAGTTGTTGTTGAGAGCAGTGGACAACATGGTTGTGAAGTGATTCCAAAGAGGTGTCTGTGCATGTGCTGACTGCTTGATTTCCTGGAGATCTGTACCAGACAAAGATGTTGTCTTAACTCTAATGACATAATGTTCAGGACGTCCCTGCAGCAGGACAATATTTAATTATAAATGGTATTTTGACACATGATTACAGGCTTTAAAAACAAAGTGAAGCAAAAATTAGCTTCTAGCTCGTGAGCCTACTCTAGTAGAGCATTAAGCAGCTAAATAAAAACGCTTATTTATCTCGGGAGTTTATAGATTCCAAGTCAGAGCTGAGAAACTAAATATTGGAGTTCCATTTTCCAGGTGACCTTAAACATGACATTTCCCGCTAAAAGGTTTAAACTACACACACGGCCGAGCGAGTGCTGATGTCGCTCTGTGAATGAAGATAATCCTTTTGCCAAGCATGGATTATGAAGCTTTTCCAAGAATAATAATTGTTTACAGGACAGCTGTTTGCCAACAAGAGCATCCTATAAAATTAAATATTAAATTGCATGGATAGCAAATATAGATTTTATTTTTGTCGGCAGCATCGACAAACCACGACTTATTTTTGGAATATTGACAGCAAAATGAGTTTGTTTTCAACTTATCCAAGTTATTTATTAAGGAAAACCCCTTTTTATTCAGTGTAAAGATGTGGTTATTAATTGTTGTGGTTTTTACCACCGAACACTCAGGGATGCTCTTACTTACATTTAAAAAGCTGAAGTTGGGAAGCTTCCAGAAGAAGCATTTCATCCCTCTTCCTGAGGTGAAAAATGTTCTCACTCTCCGAGCCCACGACGGTGGGCCTTTCCCCAGAGTTCATTAATTAGTTAATTAGTTAATTAGACTGAACAGATGGCTATGCAACACAAATGAGAAGGCTCTCAGGGCCTGGAGCAGGAGGAAGGCAGAAGAAGGTGAGCCGGGCAGCGATCGAAAATCTCGACTGCCACCAGAACCTCTGATCCAGCAGACATTTTCTTCTCATTCACCCATTTTTTTTTTCCTCACAACTACGGGGCGCATTATAAATTGATATGAAAATTCCACACGGTGTGACACTTTGTGGGGAAAAGACACGCCTGCGTGTTGTACTCGGGTCACGACGTTAAATTCAAACGCGAGCTGTGGACACATTTCCAGATCATTTATTTGAATGAATACTTGCATCACTGCAGATTTTAAAAGCATTTCTGACGGTTTATTTTTAGCCTGTTCCCATCTCCCCCCTTCTGCTTCCTTTTGCCTCACTGTCTCTCTATGATTCTCCCTCGCTCATCTGTCTCTATTCCCTGCTCTCTCTTCCTCCCTTATTCCTGACGCCCGATCACTCTCTTAAAGGCGCAGGCATTGTATGAAATGAGGTTGGCATGGGGAAGCTTTTGTGTGTAAGTACGGGATAATACTAAAGATTAGAACATAAAACTATTAAAAGGTTTTGCTTCTTTTCCTCACTTGGGCTCAAATCCACAGTGTCAGAGAGGAACGCTATTAAATATTGATATGGATGGTGCATTATTCATATATATTTTACACATGGCAAGCAAACCAAGTAGTCCACACACACACACACACACACACATAAAAATTGGTGTGCACAAAGGCAAACATGTATGCTTATGCTGCACAAACATACAAACACACAAAGATAATCGCCTTAGTACAGTAACCCATTTAAAGCATATCTGAGAGAGAGGGAGAGAGAGAGAGAGGGAGAGAGAGAGGGAGGGAGGGGGGGATATATTCACCCACATACAACATTTTTAACAATGTTAAAGAAATCAAAGACACGTTGTCATCCGTCATTTCACCTAGCGAGATCACATACTCTATGTGCGTCAGAGTGGGAGGATTGTGACACGTACACGTACACCTGTGTGTGTTACGTATGTTTCAATGTGTGTTCCGGTGTACTGATCATACTGTTGAGTGCATGAGTGCACTTCAAACGTCTCGGCAACAGCGGGGATGTAAATAGGCCTGGTTGCAGCCTGGTAACAAGTCCGATATGTCAAAAGAGGAGACAAACAAAGACACGTCAGAGGAGTGTTCGGGTCAGCGTCGGGTTCAATACAAATGGCGTGTCTCACATCCACCTTGTTAACGGTCACGATCCTGCAGCTGTGGAGAAGGCTATATATGAAAGCTGAAATGGAGCAGGGTGAAGCTGCAGGTCCAGGCGCCGAGTTCAACAAACTCAGTTTGTCCTTGTCCCTGTGCCTCTCCCCATTGGCACTGTCAATAGCAGCCTGGATCATGTTACCCTCAGTTAATACTCACTGCAACTCTTGGACGGCGTCCTAAACTACTCCCATTTCTCTGTTTACCATCATTGTGATGTGTTGAAACAGGCCTGATGCAATAAACAAGATCTGATTACCCAACCTGGCAACTGCAATGACTGACACAGATAGTGTGTGTGCAAACACCCCCAATACATGATGGAGACACACACACACACACACACAGGCAATGCAAGCACTGTAAAGCCCCGGCAAAATGGACAAGTAGAATACCCCTTAATCCAAAAATACACTGAGGGCAACAAACACACATTTCAACTCTGTTCTCAATGGCTGAAAGTACAGCAAACACACTAAAGGGTCTTGAAGTCTGAAGGAGACTCTGCACTATAATACAAAAATTATTTAGATTTTGAAGCCAGATAAACATTGTAAATACACCTATTGGTGCTTTATTGTGAAATCCCTTCTGCCCTGATATAATGTTCAATGAAGAGTAGGAAGGAAACACCACGACAGGTACACCGTCCCTGCATTATAATTTGTATCACGATCATCTCTCGTCCGATTTGCTATTCAACCGGTTACTTCGGGCTGCGGACGACACTTGGCCTGTCATGTCTTCATGAAAATCCTGTTGTTGCTTTGGGAACAACAGCATGGCTGGAAAAGCAGGCGAGTCTTGTTGTTAAACATATTGTCCAATCATGTTTACGGTTTTGTCAGTCAAACAGCATTATCTTCCTAACGATAGCTTTATGGCGCACCGTTAGCCGAGCCAAATTAAGCTGATGAGAAGTATCTTGCGCGGCCAAGTGGCATCTTTGGTCCATCATATTTACTGGAGTGGTTAACAATGTTTACAACATGGTTTTAATTATTTCTTCCTCCTGGCCTAAGTGGAATATTAACATTAAATGTGTCAAGTATCAGCAATTAATGGACTTTTTTTACCTGACATTTTGACTTAATTCATTTATACATAAATGAGATTCTCAATCAGGTTTTATGTTAATACAAGGTTTTTTTTTAACAATACAATTTATATAATTCACTCTTCCTCTGTCTTATGTATGTATCTGCTTGACCTGAAAGTTAAGTTCAGCCGCTCCCCTAAGCCACCTTCACATGATAAGAAATGTTGTCTCCGGTCACTGCGAGGCAGAGAACAGGGCACAGAGCGCAGCGCTGCAGAGGCACAGTGGAAGTATCGCTCCTGGCCTCGTCACTTACAGCTGTTATCTCATTGGTTTTGCATTGAAAGGTCAGTGGCATCTCAGGTCAAAGATACAAAAAAATTGACAATAAGTGCTTCCGCCTAGATGGGCATCCCTGCTTGTACCCATGGGGAAGGAATGTCATAACCAAGGCGGGGAGGTTTCACAGCTGACCATGTGTGGGCGGCTTCACACACGCCTGCAGGTAGATTCACCAGCCGGCTTCAGACGATCTCATACATGAAAGTAAGATGTAAGACTCTTCTGTGTGCTGATAATGACAAGTTACACATTTCAAGACCTCCTGCACACATTAGTATTGAGGCTGACTATGTGTGTCTGATTGTTTTTAAGGTTACCATATTATTTGTGATGTCACAAATGATGCTTTCAGGCTCGCCTCTTAAAATCAGATTTTCAATGAGCACAAAGAGAAATGACACTTTCATCAATGAATGTCGGGAGCATCATCCTGATTCTCTCTGTCACAACCGTTGATGTGTTTTGTTATATGAAGTTGATGATTCATGAGGATGTTTATATAAGAAAATCATGTCAATTGTCTCTCTGCTGTACCTGTATACAGTCAATGTAAAATAGAAATTAGGACAGAATGACGTTCACAACAATGATTTATAAAAATGTATACGACCATCATCGCTTAAATCTAATTGAAACTTACTCACGCTCTCGAGTTGCATCTACATCAAAGCTTTGTTTGTTACATGCACTTCAAACCCACTGAATCATAAATGACTGCGTTCCTGAAGCCGGATAGCTCGCTGCTCGTCACGGGCACAAAACATTTTAATTGTGTCGTGTAGGACAATTACGCATTGTGATTTACAGTCAGTCTTCACTGTTACTTCATGGTTTATTCAGAGTTCTTGACTTCAGCCTAGGTTAGGATGCTCTTGACAGTGTTTGTGTAAACGTGCTCTAGAGCTCTTCCTCTCATAGAAAACACTACCAGGATTGGAAAATAAGTTTATATCCCTGTGAATATTGTTCTTCTGGTCAAGGTGAGATGACGCATGTCGAGCAAACAACACGCGTGTCCGTAAACATTTAAATCGGATGCGCTCTCCGCCTGATAGCTTGTCGATCTACACTCACCGAGCACACCGAGCCGATAGTTCATGGTGACCACGATGACATTCCCGTACGCGGCAAGGACGCTGCCGTCAAACATGTTCCCTGAGCCCTCCATGTAGGAGCCGCCGTGGATGAACAACATCACCGGCTTCTTACGACGATCCCGGATATCTGCAGAACACAGGCAAAAACAATATCCATTATTTACATGATGCATGCACAAACATACATAAAGACATATAACTGAGGAATTATGAATGAGAGTATGAGATAGAACACAAAAATAAATATTACTATGACTAATAATAATAAAAAAATAGTTATAACAATAATTATTCTTATCATTATCACTATATGCAACATTTTCTATCTTCTTATATCCATCGATTGGCGAGATTAACTGCATATACTAAGTATTAAACATTTTCATTGGCAGCAAGCATTTCATTTCTGTGCTTCCTCTACATTTTATTCTCTGATGTCGGTTCCCCCCATCCTGCGCTGTGATGGTACCTTCCTCAACCGATTCCCCCTCCATATGTGGAGCAAGTGGTGCAGCCAGTTCTGATGCCCTCTCTGTTATTGGTGTCTTTGTGCCCATCAGTGTGTTGCTATGGTTCACTCTGTCAGCCCCCCCCCCCCCCCCCCCCCCCCCCCCCCCCCCCCCCCCCCCCGTCTCCCC